>CAJQUW010011075.1:0-55796 GCA_907163375.1 Prostheceraeus crozeri
AAAATTGAAAGAATGTTTGTTAAGAAAGCTTTACAAGCTATAAAATATTATTCGGTCAGGGTTTTAAATGAAAATCATAATTCAGACGTTTATGCATCTGAAATTCATAAAGAATATAGAAAGCCTAAATATTTATTAAAAGTAAAAGTATTTAATAAAGATGATATTTGGAGTGCTGATCTTATTCATATGCAGAATGAAAGGGACTACAAATACGCATTGACCGTTATAGATTTATATACACGATACGCTTGGGTAAAACCTTTAAAAAAATAAAAGTGGTCTATCAGTTAAATATGCGTTTGAAGAAATCTTTAAAGAAAGTAATAGAAAGCCAAGGAAATTGTTTGTTGATAAAGGGTCGGAATTTTATAACCGAAACGTTCAGCCACTATTTGAAACTGTTTATTCAACTGAAAACGCAGGAAAAGCTTATAGTGATAGAAAGATTCAATCGGACGTTAAAAAATAAAATTTTCAAGAAATTTACTCAGCAAGGAAATCAGAAATGGTTAAAAATATTACCAGGAATTGTGGAAGAGTACAATAATAAAGTTCATTCAGGTATTGAAGAAACCCCAAAGAATGCTTCTGACGACCCTGATTTAATACGAAAGAAAATATTCGAGAATAATTATTCGAATGAGAGTAATCCGAATTTGCAGAAACTTAAGCCGAAATTTAAAATTGGAGATAGAGTTAGAATATTTAAATATAAGAACAAATTTGAAAAAGGCTTTGTTGGCTATTGGACTAAAGAAATATTTGAAGTTTGCAAAATAAATAAAACTTATCCGATTACTTATGAAATTAAAGATTTAGATAATGAGGATATCAGAGGTCGTTTTTATCAAAATGAATTACAGAAAACAGAGCTTTAACCTCTAGGTGGCGCTTTAGCTAGCTTCGCTTGAGTTATAGATTGTTTAACTCTAACATAATATCTAGAAATGGTACTCCTTTTTGTAATTTAAATAAAACATAAAGACATAATTGTCCACAATAAGTTGTTCCCGGTTTTTGAAATTTGCAACGTATTGTATGTTCCGTTCCAAGTAATTCTTTTACTTCATTTGTAGGTGGAAGCCGTATGAGTCAAAATAATAATTATCTCCGTTTTTACTAAAGATACTGCTGACCAATGTACGCCGTTTTGGTCTGAAGTGTGAAGATTCGTTATGAAATTTACAATTATTGATGGAAGTTTGTTCCGGGAACTGAAGGTTCCTGTTGGCCTATTTTTTAGGAATTGTAATTCGTTTCTCATTAGAACATGAAAATTCTTTATTCCTAATTGATTTGCGATTTTCTTTAGGTCGAAATTCGTTGTCGTTTGTGTTCCATATAATTTAAAAAAATCATTTATGTTGCTCATTTTATAATAAAAAAAATTTCTTAAGGGACCCCTAGAAGACAGAAGGGAGGGGGTATTGATTTAAAACTGTTATCTAATGATGTCTTTCCTTACTACTTATTCGATTTTGAAATGATTATATTATAATTATCGGAGCGAAGCTCCTCTGGCTTTAGCTGATTCTAATCTATATTGTTTTATATATTTCAATTTTCTTCATGAACTTTATTTGTAAAATATGTTTCATCGTTAAAATGATTGTTTAAAATTGTCATAACAACTATCCCGCATGTCTCCGTCTATGCGTTCTAAATTTAGAAGAAGAATTTTATTGTCATTTGCTTTTATTGTCAATGCACTCTTATGTGCTTAATCTATTCATGTCTTCACAATGGGAAGTACTTTACTACCCGTATGTGTTTGGCAAACGCTAAATGAATTTTGCAAATCGATTTCTAAAACTGAATTTGAAAAATAGACTTTGCAAATGGAATTTGAAAATAGATTTTGAAAACAGATTCTGAAAATAATTTACGTAGGGGTAAATTGAAATGTCAAAACTTTACGCACGCGTAAGTTGAAATGTCAACAGTTTACCGATGAGAATATTGAAATGACAAGATATAGCATGATAATTTTAGGGTAAAGCTGCTAGACGTTTCTCTCTCTTAAATCTCTGTCTCTCTCTTCAATTATCAGGCAGTGTACGGGTTCTTTGAATAGTTTTGAGTTTATGAGTTACACTGATCTTCTAGTTCACACAATTAGTAATTTAAATAATTTTGAGCATAAAAAAACGAAGAATGACTAAGTAATAATTGCGTTCTTCTTAATTTATCATAGTGCTCTAATCTTAATAATAATTGAGAACCATTTCACTTATTTTTAATTGAGATAACGAAGGATATATTCTTGAGGTTTCTTCCATTTCTGAAGTTCCTTCCACTTTTGTTCCTTCCATTTCTGAAGTTCCTTCCACTTTTGTTTCATCCATTTTTAAAGAAATATTTTTAACGGGCGAAGCCCTGGAAGACATCTCCGATGTCCCGCTAGTCACATGATATATTTTAAAAACCTGAAAGATGGATAAAATTCATGAATTTGAAATTCTCAACTTTTATAATTTTTTCGGTGTCCTAGAACGGTCATGATTTAAGCAATGAAAATCGAACCGAAGGTTCTAGGCTTCGCCCGATTGTTATTCTCAAATTTTGAGATACTCAACTTTTATAATTTTTAGTGTCCTAGAACGGTCATGATTTTAAGGGTGAAAATTGTAATTCTCAAATTTGAGATTCTTAACTTTTATGATTTTCGGTGTCCTGGAACGGTCATGATTTTGGGGGTGAAATGTCATAATCACAAATTTGAGATTTTGAAAAATTTGAAAAATTGGGTATTTTTAAAAACGCCCAAATCGGAGCGAAGCTCCTCTGGCTTTAGCCGATTTATGAATTTAGGTCTTCATAAACTGAAAAAGGGTTCAAATTCATGAATTTATGTCGTTTTTAAAAATACCATTTTTTGAAAAAATGGTACTTTTTGAATGGACTAAATTCATGAATTTAGGTCTTAAAAACCTGAAAAAGGGACTAAATTCATAAATTTATGTCGTTTTTAAAAGTACTAATTTTTTTGATTTTATGGTGTCCTGGAACGGTCTTTTGTCCATTACTGTCGAAACAGCTATTGTACGTGGTGCATGCTGCTCCGATCAGCGCTGCATCTTCGGTCGATATTTTACCAAGTACAAGTCCATGTTCAACATGCGCGAGCCATTGAACTACTTAAACTTAGAGTACACTGTAAACTCTAGGACTCGGAATTTCGCTCAAATTAGGCACGAAATTTAGGCATCAATTCTAACCAATACAAGGCACGAAGTTCATGGTGGCGAGTTCGTGCCCATTGATTTTTCCTTCGATTTCATTGGATAAACAAATATCTGGTTTGGTGCCTATTAGTGCCTAGTGGCGCCTACTAGTGCCTCGAACTAGAAAGGCACGAACTAGGCCAGGGGTGCGCAACCTGCGGCGTAGCAGAGGCAAAGTGCGGCCGTTACAATGAGAAGTAAATGAAAAAGAATATCTTACATGTATATTCCAAATATTTCCGGAGTTCAAGACAATCGAAAAACAATCGTCACTATAGTAGCATACTAGTCACCTTGTAACTGTCAAACATTGTGATTTTGCTCTGCCAGTGGCAGGTTGCCTGTGGTATGATCGCGCTTCACCCTTGAGGTTGAGCAAAAAAGTAATAGAAATCTGTCGAATTGCCAATTTAGCAAACATTAAATCTCCAAGGATGTCATGAGAATCTGTGAAATACCATCATTCCTTCTGCATTGCAATCATGATCATTCAATTCCGTTGTAATTTCTGCAAAACTGCAAAAATCTGCATATCTCATATTTTGAAACAATTCCGACTGTATCTCCCTTGAGTTCATTTAATAAAATCGAAAGTGTATACACATTGGGGATTTAATAAATGCGGAGTTACCACTCTACCTAATATATTTACTCTATCGTCCACATCACTACAAGAAATTAAATATTGATTTAGACATTAAATAAATCAAAAATTATGGTGATGAAAATTGAATTAAAAACTTAAAATTTCAGTCAAGAAATCATAAGATCTCATGATTTTTATGAAGACTTTCATTATAATACAATTTATGAAATTTCCTTGATAATCAGCTCAATTTCCGCTTAGTTAGGATGCTTATCAGCAAATATTCATTCCTTTTGATATCCAACTTGTTTCATGCTACTTATACAGGGACGTCATCTCGGTAATATATCAATTGGCAAATTTTGACTTTTTTCAAAAGTGCTCAAATAAATTTTGGACCACGTGAACGCAATCTCCGCAAAAACTGAATCCTTTGATATAAAATTTTTCACTGTGTAAATTTATTTTGAGTCGACACTCTACCTACCTATATATCCCTACTCTGTGGTATACACTTTCGATTTTATTAAATGAACTCATGGGAGATACACAAGACATTTCTACCAAATGTGAGATATGCAAATTTCTGCAATTTTGAGAAAATTGCCACGGTGATCATGATTGTAATGCAGACGTAAATGATATCATTTTACAGATCGTCCGTGTCATGACAGCCTTGGAGAATTTATTTGGAGAACCGCATATATTTAGTCCCAATGTGTTTACACCTTCAATTTTATTAAATGAACTCAACGGGGATGCAGGTGGCATTGTCACCAAATATGAGATATGCAAATTTTTGCAGTTTTGAAGAAATTACAACGGAATCGAGTGATCAGGATTGTAATGCAGAAGGAAATTATATTTTTTTACAGATCGTCAGTGTCATGACAGCCTTGGATAGGCAATATTTGTTAAATTGGCGATGCGATGGGTTCCTATTACTTTCATGCTCAACTTCAAGAGTATTTTCTTAAGCGTGATCATTTCACAGGCAACCTGCCACTGGCAGAGCAAAATCACATAATTAAAGACAATGATTTCAATTAACTTTGAAAGATGTAATAGTGTCCATATTCAGATTCAAGAAGTGAAACATAAATTTAGTGAATCATAAAACCATGCTGATAAAAATTGAATTAAAAAGTTGAAATTTCAGCCACGACAGCACAATAGGATCTCGACTTTTTCATGAAGACTTCCATTATAATACGGTTCATTAGATTTCCTTGATCATCAGCATAATTTGCGAGTATTTATTATTACGAGTATTATTAAGTTACGATGCTTGTTAGCAAATATTCATTCCATTTGATATCCAACTTGTTTCATACTACTTATAACGGGGCGTCATCTCGGTAGTATATAAATTTGCAAAATTTTGACTTTTTTATAGCTGCTGAAATATTTTTTTGGACCACGGGAACGTAATCTCTACAAAAAACTGAATCTTTTGTATAAAAATCTTCACTGTATACAGAGACTTTTTTGAGTCGACACCAGTGGCGTCATTTAGGAGGGGCAGGGGGGGCCTTGGCCCCCCCTAAGGTTTTAGTGGTTTAGATAATAATTTTAAAAAAATATTTAATTAGGAATCGAACGAAGCATTATTTATGTTAGAGATGTTGCAGATGCAGCGATAGGGTCTAATTGACAAATTATTCCCATTTCTCCTATCGGTCACTATTACGTCCTGCAGTATTACCTTTATTCAATATCGAGTGTCAAATTTCACATCAATTGCTTTTCACAAATTTCAAATCATCTATTGCTTCGTTTCGCATAAACACATTCAACTTTCGATGACGTCATGCAACCAACCGTTTCAAAGCGACCTTGAGCTTGTCTCATTGCCAACTAATTGCCAACTCCTGACATCCTTATTACCGTTCATCGATCGCTGCCTGCATCACAAAATGATTACAATAGAGCAAGCGTAAATACTGGAGATTGGCAATCTTCCCTAATTATTATTTATCTGTGCTAAGTGTGCTTGCCACCAATTTCTCGTCCACACTGAGTTTCCTCATTCATCGCGTCCGATATGTCTAAACGTGCACCATCTTCTGATTCCGTCCTACCAAGTTCTAAACGACAGAAAACTTTGAACTCATATTTTTCGACGAAAGATCCAACGACGTCGAAGTCAAACGACAATAGTGCTTCTTCCTCATTTGCCATCGAAAACTTTTCAATTTCTGCTAAATCCTGTCCTTCAACTAAACTTGAATTGAAAAGACAGGATGAAAATAAGTCTGATCTATCACGACATCCGACCGAAACTCCAGTTCAACCTCATTTAAGAAACTTTCCGCCCTCTAAGAACAGTCGTCGTTTTTCTACTGCATATTATTCCACGTATCCGTGGATCGAGTATTCTATCAAAGAAAATGCCGTATTTTGCTTCCCCTGTAGACATTTTCAGAAGAACTCTGTAATCCGAGGGGAGAAACTTGGTGATATTGCATTTATCGATAGAGGATTTTCGAAATGGAAAGACGCGAGCGCCCTGTTAGCCAAACACGCAGGAAGTTCGCGTCCTTCGGCTGCCTTAACCCTGTAACTACGGTGGGGTCGCTAGCGACCCCAAAGCTTCCTTTCATCGTATTTTTCAAGTCCAAAAATTATTTTTTGCTGATTATTTCAACCGTGTATTTTTAAGTTGGCGTATTAACTGTGTCTGGACGATACCGTTTACTTATACCCCCTTTCACAAAAAAGTAGCAGTGATTTCAAAATATTCAAACGTTACTTACGCCTGGGGTCGCTGGCGACCCCACTGATATTTAATGTTGTTGCGTATATTATGAACATGAATTCCTTTCGTAAATCCATGGCTGTATAGAAAAATGACTCAATAAACATTATCTACTGTTAATTTGTTTTATTATCAAAGGTAAACAATTGATGAATAGGCCTACACTGTTAGCTGTGAAGTATTATAGGCATACTTATTTTCATCTGCACATAGGTATGGCTCATCCAGGAATGCACATGTATCTGTAAATGAGAATTGCATTGACATAAATTTAGAAGCCATAAATCGACATGTGAAGTGGATACAGAATATGTGTTTTCCTGTCATAGCGATAAGAAAAAACAAAGAAGTTTCATAATTCATAAAGATCAATACGGCGCGTTACGATGCAGAACATGGTAAAAATGAGACAGACACTAACAGATCATTGACAAGATGTACATACAATCTTTAGGTGTTTTTGTTTGCAAATTGGAGTGTTGCAAGTACTACATCTTTCACTTGTCTTTCGGTCATCTGCTCAGGGACATAATGAACAACGAGCTCTTTTCCGATTCATGTTTGTCTGTCGGATAACATCTCGCTGATCTCTCTCGCGCACATGCTGTAATGGCCGCTCAGGGATTTTGGAATTCACAGCGTCTGAAATGAGTTCCTTTCCTAACTGCTCCAGGAAAAGGCGTCGCTTTTGAGACTTGCCGGAAAGCAGATCAGGATTGACCATGAAGAAGATGATATACGCGTTCAATGCGGTGATGTCGATTAGATGGTGAAAAAATATCATCGGCCAACGGCGAGATTTGCGCTGACAAGAGTATGTTCTGAGGAGTTGATCGGCCGTGTCCACAGCTCCTTTTGTTCTATTGTAGTGGATAATGATCTCCGGGTTCTTGTCTCTTCTTTCACTGATCCGACCATCATCATGCTGTGATGACATCAAAATCACATTCTTCTGCTTCTTAGGAACATAAGAAACAAGAGTCAAGTCTTTGGTGTACGCGAAAACAGAAAAATTGATTTCTCTTCCTTGCACGTCAGAGATAATCGGAGGGAGAAACCTCCTGTTCTTTCTCACTGTGCCACAATAAGTCACATTTCGCGCTTAGGATTCGGCCAAAGCTTTCGAGGAGAAAAAAGTGTCCGCTGTGCACCCTCTTCCCGAACCTTGTAATGACGATGTCATATCCAAAGCTACGCGAGTAGCTTGTCCAACTTCCGGACTTCGGCCAATCTTCCCAGTATATAGTTCAAAATTACAAACATAAGACGTATCCACGTCGCAGCAGGCCCAAACTTTCAAGCCATATTTACCTGGCTTACTAGGTATGTAGACACGGAAAGGACAGCGTCCACGATACACAACAAGTTGTTCGTCTACACAACACTGAAATCCAGGTTTGAAATTGTTGCGACATCTGCTTGCAATTTTTTCAGTCACCTCGCGAATTGGAGCCATCTTCTCGTAGACGTCGCTCCTGTCTGGTTTCTTTGTCATCAAAGCGCAGCACACGCGTCAAATGTTGGAAGCGGTCACGCGCCATAGCCTGTCGAAATATCGAACGGCCGTCTTCCAGATTCCACAGATGAGCGATGGGTTCGTGTCGTCCTCGATAGACCCCAGCAATAAAGATCAGTCCGAGATAAGTCCTTATTTCCATTGCGGTGGTATCAATCCAGTCATCATATACACGGTGTCCTTCAGTATTTGTAAATTTTTCGACAATGTCAATTATCTCAGGTGTAACGAAGCTCATGAATGTAGCACTTGGAGAGGAAGCCGCCTCCCTAACCTGACGAGAGGGTCCGCTTACGTCTCTTACGATGTTCGATAGTGGACGACGGCCGCGATTGTACGTGATCGGATGTGGAGACCACACTTTCCCATCCGGTGACTTGAAGCTGTCAAGACGAGAAGCGGAATCAGTAATATCACGCTGTAGGCCTATTCGCTGTCGCAGAGGGGCTATGTCTGTGTGAAGAGTCATTACTTTCGGCATTAGATACAACATTGTCAATTTCTTCGGAGTCAGAGGTGTCATCGCTGATGATATCCTCTTCATCATGAAGTTCTCCAAATAGTAAATTGGTCGCCGAAATCGCAGCCTGTCGACGTTCCCTGCCAGTGGCCATGACATAGGTTACGCATCTGAATGATGACACATGCATGAGACGAACCAATTTATTCCAAGGACGTGATTGCTTCAAGTATCAACCAATGACAATCAAGCTCACCTCGTGGGAAAGCAATGAAGTCTAGGCCTACAGGAATTATCGGCGTGAATGCAGTGTCATCCACAGTGAGTTAGTTATTGATAATAGCGTCCCCGTTAGAACAGCGCTTCACTCCCCCTTCAGAATAAGCTTTGTATAGAAGAACACACATGTAGACGACAAGATAGTTACTTACACTGAACTCGGTGCTGCAATGTCCTTGTCAACCATCAGTGTAATAGCTGGTCTTTCAATTGCCTAGCACTGCATCGAAGAAGAGAAGGCCATATGTAGGCCTATTAGGCATACATGTAAGGTATAGCCCTAAATTCTGAAGGTTTATGCCAATTATGTTGACCCAATACTTGAACTAAATGATTCCCCTATGACTTATTTCAATTGTTTGATAATGTATAAAGCAATTCAAGGTTATTACAATATATCAATCAGATAATTCTGGAATTTTGTGATTGGGGTCGCCAGCGACCCCACCGTAAGTAACGCTACTATTTTTCTCAGTAGTTATAGGGTTAATCGCATTGGAAAATTTTAAGAAGGTACGTGAAGGTAAACAAAAAACTGTTTTGGCCCAGATCGACAATGGTCATGAAACGGAGGTGCAAGAAAATAGGAAGTTCATCAGACACTTGATTACTGCCATTTCTTACCTTGGACGACAAGGATTAGCATTTCGTGGTCATGATGAAAGTGATCGACGAGTTAATGACTCTGATGCTGATTTTCATAATCGAGGAAACTTAATAGAACTCATGGACGTTTTCTCAGAATTCGATGACTCGATTAAGAAGCGCCTTGATTCGAAATATGGTCATTACATGTCACCTAATAGTGTCAATGATTTAATCAATTGTATTGCGACTGTTATTCGACGACAAATCGTTTGTGATATCGACAACTTTTGGTCACTGATGGTAGATGAAGCAAGAGATATTTCTCGAAAAGAGCAGCTAAGTTTTTCAATCCGTTACCTATCACGAAAAACAGGAAGTGTTTGTGAAAAAAGCCTGGCAACCTGTCATCTCAAACAATTCGATGCTAATGCATTGGTGGAGGCAATTGATAACATTCGATCTGATCTGGGTCTCTCTTGGGAAAGATGTGTAGGACAATGTTACGATGGTGCTTCCCTTATGAGTGGTGCATATGCTGGCGTTCAAGCAAAAATCAAAGAAATTGCACCTTGGATTATTTACACACATTGCCATGCTCATCGACTGAATATACATTTAGTTTGAACATTTTTTTTCAGTTTAATATCGTGTCCTTAACTCCTTACGGAATTATAAGTATTTGTCATTCATAATTTAGTTTTTTGGTAATTATTCATCATACAATTATTCGCCCCCCCTAATAATTTTCTGAAATGACGCCACTGGTCGACACTCTACCTATCTAGCTCTACTCTATGATAATTGTATTCTAATCCTAAGTGCAAACATAAAGAATGACGCGTTATATAGCAACGTTGGTTCCATTGAAGATTATCGCCTAAAAATTCTCAGCCGGATGACTTTTTATGGTTTATATTGTGTGCCTTCGTATTCAAAGGTGCTTTGCGGCTTTTGGCTTTTTGCTCACGGCTAATGGCTTATATTGTACGCCATCTCTCATTGAAACTTAAATGTCGGAACTCTACGTGCGGCTTATGGCTTATCGTGTGTGCGTCCAACCGTGCTGTTGTGATTTGCTGAGACAAAATGATCCTCTGATCTTGGATCATAAATATCTCGAGGATGAAATAAATTTGACATCTGAAGGAAAGGTTACATGACTTGATGCACAAAATAAGGCATGCTGTCGGCCTGTAGGGAGCCTCTAATAAATTTCTTTCATTGTTACCTTAAATTACTTATCACGAACCCAGTCATCGCATCGATAAAGTTCAAAAAGAGAAGTCATAAATTCCGCTGGAATAAATTGGACCCCGCTGTGTTTTGCATTGATCGATTATTGATTTGAAATTGATTCAGATGCCATAATTTACGCAAAAAATGCGATTTTCACTAAATACTTCATAAACTTCAAAGTTTTGATGTTCCCATGAGTCAAATTTGACGAAATTTGGATTGCCTATCAGAAGTACGTAGAAAGTAAGTCGTAGCTTTCATGGTTTTGGACCAATATCAAAAATGTGTAGGGGTGACTCGAGGAACCCCGGAGGATCAAGCTCCATGCATCAAAGCAATCAAATTAGAACATGTGTGTCATATCAACAAGCATCTTACAAATCTCAAGAAAAGGAATATCTTACCAATACCCAATCGTTGTTAACCTAATCAAATTTGGGAGATTCTACTTGCTTCTCTATAGGTTTATTTTCATCTGCTGTGGATGGATAACGTGTCTTTAGAAAGCTTCCTTTTGGTGAATGTTTTAACTTCTTATTTTTCTTTTAACCTGTTGGTAATTTGTATTTGTCATAAGTAACTTGAATTATAGATGCAATTTACATGAAATGATCAGGAATAGGCTGCATATTCTACATTTATGAAATATATTTGGAACGCCAGGTGTCCGAAATATATAGTAGGCTACTTTATATTCTCAAAATATTTTGTAACAAGAAACCAAGGCGTTTTTCAACACATTGTAATTTCCAGTGTAATGAGATCTATTACAAAGGGCTCGATGAAAATCTTGTAAGTCATAGGGGCTAATTGTATCAGAATATGCGCTCGTAGTATGCTAATATAGATAGCATCAGCATCTTTTTCTCTTATTAATATTTTACTTATCTACAGGAAGCTATATAGTATCATGCAGCACTTTGCTTTGTGTAATTGATTTTCTTCTTTTTTATCGTTGTTGAACATCTTGATGTATTATAATTTTGCAAGTCTTAGTTGATAAACGCTGTCCAAGCTTTTCGTTTCAGTTTTAGTTCACGAGCTTATAGGCCTAACTAAAGCTCTAGTTTGTTAAAGACTGTAAAACCACTATCACCATGTTAACACTTAGTAAAAGCAAAAAGTTATTTTTTATCTTAAAATCAAGATACGAAATAGTAATATTTGAGAAGAATACTGATTTTAATACTGCTAATAATGAGAAGAATACTTCATTTTGGCATTTAGAAACACGGAATTTTGTTTTTTATCCTCTGTTTTTTAGCAGATTTATCCATCAACCAAGATTCGCATTCATTCTAGATTAGACTCGCCTGTAGCCGTCATTGATAAATGCAGCGCATACAGATCTGCCTAATCTGGCAATACCGATTGAAATTATTTCCAAAATTCTATAGCAAAAAAAAGGCTGAAGTCCTACTGTCTACCCAGACACTGTCTGAAAACTTTCGACGTTGATTACCAAGGCCATTTAGTGCGTGAGAAAATTGTGATCATAGTGGTGTTCGTGATCGCCTGCAAATCAGTTGCATGTGCGTGCTGTAAATAAGATTTGCATTCACATGTGTACAGTGATGAAACTATCAAATCATCTTGTCACATGACGATTCAGACAGTTTGATGTGTAACAAATTATATTGATGAATTTGTCAAGTGCATCATTCATATTGTCTCCCATTTGGAAGTAAGTTGACTGCTAGAGGCAATTATTTACTGTATCAAGCATAGAACTGATTGCACATCATACGAGGAGTGTTGAATAAGTTTTGCGACGGCCTACAATTTAATTGCAAAACAACTTGGCGTCACATTTTCTCAAAATAGCACCCAGAACAATCTATATAGGGCTTAATTCGTCGTAGTCAACTCTGGAAGTGCACGTGCCACTCAGAAGATGGTTATATCCTCTTTGGTTGCTATGTGGCACTGCACAGAGAATGGTACACGCAGCGGCACGGTTTGGTCCTGCAAGAGATTGTGGAAGCAGTCTCGGATGCAGTAATACCCTTCAGGTATGTAATGGGAATTGACTTTGTGCCGAGTGGTCAAACAAAGAGATCTCCTCGTGTGTCTCGATCTCTTCCGCGGAAGTGGGAAGTTTGAGTGGATAGACACCTGCCAGATGAATCAACCCTATCTGACCAGCGGCCTGATCTAGCGTTGATCTGCGCGATAGGGAAGAGAATGGTTATGGGCGAGCTATCCGTTCCCTGGGAAGAGAACGTTGATGATGCCATAAGAGGAAAGCTGCCAAATATGAAGAACTTGTCGAAGCGATTCTGAAATGAGTGGAAATATGTGCTTATGTGCTGTGTAAGTAAGATAACGCGTTTTCGGTGTTCTATTGGTGAGGAAATTTCTGGTCAAAACCGGAGCTAAAAGCGTTCATATCACCAAGAAGTTGAGTGCAAAGGCGGAAGAAGGATCCAGGCGCAACGAGTTGTTGCGGACACGCCATCCTGAGAGATACTGAACTTAATGGATCGAAATCTCGGTGACAGAGACCGCCTAGCTGATGACTCATCCTTTCGGGTGCAGCAGCTGCTGTTTTACATAACCAATTATTGGTCCCCATGATGAAGGCTTTCACCGCGGCCACGGAAACGTTTCCCTAGCATGTTCGTCTTCACAGTCGGAAACAAGATGAACTCGCAAGGTGTCAAGGAATCATGGTGAGTGCTCGACTTTTTATATTAAGTTCTCCACAAGAAAATCCTTTGTCACGTGCACCCGGTGAGCTGAGGTAGACCTTCACTCTCTCTAAATGAAACGCCGTTGCCGAAGAACGGTAGCAGGAAAGTGAGGCAAACATTCGGAAACGTACCAGATAGTGGTTGCCATGCCCTGAGTTACCAAGGGAACAGTTTTGACGCGACCACTCATGGCCACGATCGTGGCAGACACTTCGATCTCTGCGGCACCTTGATGAGGGGCGCCAATAATCGTATTGTGGTTCACTTCATCGATAGGTCGCTTCATCTATGTCTATATCCACAGTCAGAAGATACAGGAGTCCCGAGAACTCAAAAACATCATAGCCTGATGCTAGCCTTGAAAAGCGATTGTGCAAGTTGTTCGGTTTTAGCTGTTCAGAGGATATTACCAGCTTCTGTTTGCGAACGGCCGAGCAATTAGCATTAAAGGCAGAAGATGAGGAACACCCATTACATCTTATTCACGATAGCGAAGAAACTCGACATAGTGAAAGACTTGGTAGTCGGAACAGGAAACTCAGATCAAGAACAATGCGCTTCCAAAATTCTTTTATTCGCTTTGCCTGACTTCTATCTGATTCTACTTCTGATGTATTTTATAAATGATTTGTGTAACGCTACTTCTGAATAACCACCGGTTGTGAAGTACGAATAAAGCTACATTATTATTATTATTATTATTTCCATGCATGGCTTCATCTTTTGCATGGCAATTTAATCTGTCGTTTATTTAATTTCATTGTTGTTAAATGCAGATAGTTACATGCAAATTGTCGGTAAGAGCACTCAAAAAACAGCACTGACCATAGAGCAAGTATATCGTAGGTAGAGTGTAGACTAAAAGAATGTCAGAATACAGTGAACACTTTTATATCAAGAGATTTTTTCTGCGGAGATTGCGCTCCTTTCGTCTAAAAAACTTTTGATCAATTTTTGAAAAGCTAAATTTTATGCTAATTATTTCTGTGTTTATATGCTAGCGACTTGGAACCTCAGACTTTAATGTATGAGTAGCATGAATTTCTTAGTTTATCAAAAAGAATGAAAATGTAATTGCAAGTGATATTTTTGAGTTGGAAAGAGCCAGGAATTTTTTAGATGGTAATTATTATTATAAGTTATGATGTACAAAATGTTTCGATTACCATCCAGTAATCATCTTCAGGTACAAAAGACGACTAGGGTTGTTAGAAGTTCGAAATATAAGGAATAACTCAAAAGTATCACATCATGACTAGCCAAGCCAGGGCATCTTCCAAGTAATTGCAAGTATCTTAATTAAACGGAGATTAAACTGATTATGGAGGAAATTTCATGAGCCGCATTATAAGGCAAGTCTTCTAGGGAAGTCTTCATACCAAAGTTGAGATCGCATTCTGCTTCTTGACTCAAACTTCAAGTTTGCTAACAGCAGATCTATTTCATACAGCTCTTGTCCACCAACCTAAATGGATTTGTCAAGTTAAACATCTTGTCCATAGTATTAGCTGCATCCTACGATCTGCAGAAATCACTGTGTGAAATTGAGTCATAATAGGTTAAAGTTATAAAGTTATACTCGATAAAGTTACAGTTCATCTATTCATTTCTAATTGTGGATTGATGCAATTTTTTGTAGTCATATAATTTCACGATTCACCAAATTAGGCTTCATTTCTCATCCGAATCTGAATAAATTGTGAATATTTACATCATTTGAGTTAATTATGATAATTGTCTTGTGATATTATGCTCTTTCAGTGCCGGTAGTTTGTGACATGATCAAGATCAAGAAAATACTACTGTTAATAATTAAGACTGAGCATGAAAGAAAGGTACAGTGCATCTTCGATTATCCGGATGGTAAAAACCGAATTGGTCAGTTAAAGATCCGGATAAGCGAATTTTTAAATTCCATATTTGCAAAAGCTATTGTAGGCTCGGGTCAAATAAATTTGATTATATGCCGCAAACCCCGTAGAATATTTTCTCTATCATCTATATAATCTGTATGCATACATTTATCCTGTATATCTACATAGAATATAATATTTGATATTTTGCTTCCGATACTTCGACTTTTTGATGAAATTATGACCATAATTTGTACATGTTTTGCTATATTTTCACTGTCGTTGCTATTAAAGTACATACGTATACATTGACCGTGAACTGAGACAATGAATTGAAAATGATTTATCAAAGCTGTATCCTAGCTTTGACTAGCATGCGTAGCCTACTCAGTAATGCTCCAGTCAGTTAGTTGATTGCATTTTATCTGTCTCAGAGAACTGGAAGAGCCGCACATTGAGCCAATTAGATGCAGATAAAGCAAGAGTAATTCATTTATACTGGATGTATTATCTTAAAAAGAAGAGCAATGCTAAAATGAACACTCGATTCCACTATGTAGCCTACATGTTTTGATGGAATCACAGAGAATCGAACTGATTCTAAAATTACGTCCGGATAATCGAAGATGCACTGTACTTCCATCGTTGCTAATTTGATGATTGAAAAGTTTGGGAAAGCCAAGTAAAGTTGTATTTGCATTATATTTTTATCAAACAATTAATGCTATTAATCGACTACACAATCCATAGTCATTTTCAAGTGAACTTCAAAAAGCAAGTAATGTAGAAAAAACGTACAATAGCGATTGGAAATTAAATTTCATGACATAATATCCAGTCATTATAGACGAGATATCATATGACCGACCACATGATCAACCCCATCCACTCAACCAAAAGTCAAAAGAAATGAAGACTAAACGTCATAGGTATGTGTGAAGATGTTGAATATTGAAATGAGCACTATAAAATTTGGAAAATCTGTTGATATGATTAATCCATGTACGGCCGACCAATTTTATATACGTTAACGACCGAACGGGTCAAAACTGACCCGAAGCTAAGTTTGCTGGGTTTTCTTCTATCTCCAATGGAAAGGCACCTGAAAAATTGTGAGTCATTATGTTTAGACATTTTTGACATGTAAATCATAAATAAAGGATTAATATGCATTGACAAAGTCACATTAGTGTGATGACTAATGGTAAGCGAATATATTTTATTTGTTTGTTTTTTCAAAACCAAAACGGAAGAGCGACTTGACAATAGAAAAAAATAATTTGCTAAGTAGTGCTTTGAAATCAAACACAGTTAAGAATTGCAAGTTTGAGATTATATTTATGACAAATATTAGCGATTTTCACAAAAAGGGATTTATATTTTGTGGAACGGATTTTGAAATACATTTGATGCATCGCTCACATTTAGTGTTTGTTGTCTCATGTTGATGGATCAATGTAGTACCACGTTTGCGGTTGCTTAAGACGTTTGGGGATGTTAATGTGAGATGATGTCAATTGAAAAGAACAAAGAATATCCCATGACGTCATTGGGATGTTATGCGTGATCGTTCGAAAACATTGCGCAGCTTCCATCAATTCTTTACCGAACTCCAATAAGAAATGCCGCCGCTGCTAGTTACTAGCAGTACTGCTAGTTATGGTAGTACCTAGTATAACAAAACTGGCAACACATCCAACGTCCAGAATCGTGTAAAATAGTTTTGTCGGCCATGTTTGAGAACCTCTGTGTCCGTCTCCTTGAAACTATATTGTCAACAGTGTCTACTCCGCCGTTACGCTTGTTGTAATGGTAATTCTGGCTTATTTTCTCCTGATGGGTCATCACATGTTCCAATGAAGTGCATTGATGACAGAAGAGTAACGTTTCTGACCTTGTAAAGAGCACATGATACAATGGTGGCATAATTCTGACGGCGTCTGAACATACTCGAGTGTTTTTCATCGGAGCTTAGAGAAATTCTCTTGGCACTGCTTTTTTGCTGCTTCTCATAGTACCGAATGTAGGTATAACAGTCGTCGCTCACTTTATCTTTTCGCTAAATGAAGAGATGCAAAGAAGTTGTCGGCTCATACATTTCAGGTCAAAAATGACCCGGTAGGCCTTAGACGTATATAAAATTTTGAAATACCCGCAGTACTACTGTTGGGTCAATAGATATAAAACGGAACAATAAATGAAAATAAACACCATAAAGGTAAAATGAAAGTCACGGAATTTCACGTTCATCTGATTCTCCTTTCTTTGTTAATTTATGGATGAAAGTCCGTTCGGGTCATTGTACCCGATTGGCAGTACATGGGATAAAAAAGAAAGTTTTTGAGTTCTTCGCACTCCAATTTGTTAATTTTAGGTCTAAATTTTCTCATAAAGATTTCTTCTTTAATTCTGAAATTAGCTTCATCTTCAGCTGATGACAAGATTTTTGTAGTGAAACTATTTGTTCCACATATGTTTTTGTGCTTGAATACTGAATCTGAATCTGTTGCTCTGATATTGCTCTTTGATTCTTAGATGCAGACAGTGAGTGTATTGTACTGCCGATGCACGACTGTTGGCACTTATTGCATTTCATTTTGTAAATGATATTTTTTCTGAAACATTTGTTTGGCATCTTCGTGATTTGCATTCGTTTTGATTTTTGGATTTGTAAAATACTATTCTTTATTCTGTGTTGTTATCATGATCAGTCAATTCTGTGGTAATTTCTTCAAAGCTGCAGCAATTTGCTTATCTCACATCGGGTACTGGGTCACAACTCAAGTTCATTGAATAAAATCGAAACTGTAACATATTGGCGATTTAATTAAAACTGAGCTGCTACTCTACGTGATACACTTACTCTTTGGCATCGACTTTCACATTTACAATTATGCGTCAAAACTTCGTCCATTTGTTGAAAATGTGCTAATCACTTTTCCAAACCTGGATAATACGTTGCTAGATTATCCATTATGCTTTTGTATGGAAGCCTTATCTATTTTTCTAGATGCAGCTCCTCACCGATGGCATGAATAATTTATCAATCAAAGTACCAACCAATAAATTACTTTTCAACATAAGTTCGAACTACTTCACTTAACAGATAATTAATTGATTTATTTTATCTTTTCAGACACCATAGTGTTATATAAAACACAATGATGGTTTTAGTGATGGTTAAAAGGTCGAAAAGATCGAAGACAAAGCGATAAATTAGCTCAATGTGACACCATCTCTACAGGCAGGCCGATTATAATTATCAATCTTTAGAAGATTTTTGATAAAAAAGAGGTGACAGTGGAATGAGATAACAAACAATGGATCAAATTATCATGCAAAAGATGTGCGTCTGGGAACCTGCCACCACACGTTATGTAGACTTATCACTCTACCAATTAAGCTGCGACCACTTGTGTGTGACCGTGCCAATTGGCAGGATCAATTCCTCACATCAGCTGACATAGTAATAATAATTCAGTGATTGTTTCAATTGTCATAGCTTTTCCTGAATTGACCTTGCCATCCGGAGATGGTATCATTTTTTCGACTCATAACCAGGGGTGTACCGATTAGTGATTTTCATTTCAATTAAATCGACGTTTTTCATATACTGATAGTACCGATTTAGCTGCACAAAAACACATTATAATTCATGAATGCAAAACAGTTATGTTTGAGATATAAAAGTCAACTTGGTTGCACACCAACTATCGTTTGAAAATATTGATGTTTACCAACTTGGCTCATAATGTAGAGCTAGCTAAACGTCCTGTTAATGTTGCTAGACAAGTAACAACGACGACAACCTCGTGGAGCATTAAATTCACAATAAATCTAATCTAGTTAGATATCACTCTATCAAACAAAAAATATTCACGACTGGTATTACCGAATAAAGTTATTTGAAAGTAGTATGTAATACATGTATTTTTGCTATGTGACTTAAAGATGTCAATACGAAATGCATACCAGAGGCATGCGAATAAGGATGATGACCAATTTGCATCGGGTCTCGTATATAAAACATACCAACAACTCGTATTTCAGTGTAAAACAGCCAATCACGGATAGAATAGTTCGTATCGCTACATACCAATCACATACGAAAGTAAGTAAGATGTGGTATAAAAAACATACCAGATCACTGTAAACATACGAGAATCTCGTATCAGATGTTAGTTTCAAATTTTATGTATTTTCTTATGCAGTGATTTACAGTGTAAAGGAATATTAATGATAATAAAGTACGCCAAATAATAAGTGAAATAGGTCCATGCAAAAAGCGTTGTGATGCTAGTCCAATCCTACGTTAAGTTGAATAAATAATCAATTGCTTTTGGTTAGATTACAGTGGGCTACTTAAAGTATGCATGTACACTCACAGTAAATATCCAAAGTTTCATTCAGTTGGTGTCTATGTACAGTAGCCTATGAATACTCATGTGCCTTTATTCTGAACAAGAAGACATTTTTAGTGAATCTTGATGATGCAAAATATGATCATTGATTGCTAAATCATAATTTTCAAATATATTTAGATGGCTACCAATTTTAAATACGGTGGTCCAGGGACCAAAAATTAAAAAGTGCGATTCAGGCTGTGGCCAAAAAAGTAAATCTACAACGTGACAATATATTCGGGCCTTGGATTACGGGCACGGACTGAAAACTCTGGGCCGATTCCCATTCTGGGCTCTTCTGCCCATGCTCTGTGAAAAGAATTAAGTGCCTTTATTCATGGTAACATGCGAAAATAACTTTTTTATCAACATTTATGATCAATGTGAAAATCTTGTCTATGGGAGAATTCAGTTGTTTTCAATCAAGTAATAAAAAGAAGTCGCTTCAATTTAGTTTCGCAGTTCAATGACAATGTACATGGGAACTTAAGTTTATCTAAAATTTTGAATCTTGTCTTTCGATCAGGCGCTAAATTTGAATGAAAATTTACAAAAATCTTCAAAAGAACACTAATCGGCCGATCGGTCGATTACCGATTATCGCTTTTCCGAGTCAATAGTCGGCCGATTAATCGGTACACCCCTGCTCATAACGTGTACTGGTAAGTAAGTCAGTAAGTGCTTCTCTCTGGTTCACATACGCTACACGGAAACAATAAACACAGTGCGTTTGACAGATTCAAAAACAGTGACTCAAAGTAGAGCGCGACAAAGAAAGAAAATACATGAACCTCGTACACTGTTATCTACAGATGCGGATAGCTGAAGTTTTGAGACGAACGGCTTTACATGTACTTCATGGAGACCGGATGGGGCATGGCTTTCGAGAAATAAAAGTTCTCTTTGCAAGAAGTTCTCTAAAGAATGATTTGTGTCCATAACAATCCTATTAGAAAGTCTCAAACACCATCTTTCGACTATGTCCGAGTAGGAAGGCGATGTATTTACATTTGCAATTTTAGAGGTTCTTCTCTCAATTGCAGATATTTTGCGAAACATGTACAACTGTACAGTATTGTGGAGCATTCACAAAAACTGGACAGCAGTATAAAAGAGCACTTCTAACGAAGGCGTTACACATAACATCGGCACGACAGCCAGACTTCTTCAAATTCCATAGAATATAAAGACCCTCTGTAGGCCTTCTTCAACATGGAGAGTTCACTTTACATGTTTTAAAATGCTTTAAATGTTTTAAAATGATTTACATGCCGACGTAAAGCAGTTTTGTCTTACATCACTGGCATTTCATACAGGTGCATTTCTCTTTGTGATGGCATTTATAACAAAGTATTTTGACATATTCAATGGAATACCAACGCTTTTTGACCAAGATATCACATCGTCAATGTCTGACTACAGACGGTTCTCTTTAGGAGTTCTTACAAAATGTATGATGTTAGATCATTAGTGCAGGAAATTAAAGATGACTGGGAGCAAACAATGTAAAAGGATTTGATTGCCACACAGAATAGCAAGGGATCCAGAGGTAGTGGGAAAATGATCGGATGATGATGACGAAATACGACGTAATTACGGTCTAAAAAAACGGCATTGGGACCTAATTGTTTACGAGCTGCAAAAATCGCAAATCCAGCGTACTATCGGTCTTGGTAGGGAATAATCAACACAACTTTTCAAAATGACATTATGATTAACCTGTCAAATGCTTTGAAGAAATCAATTCCAAGTATGCGAGCAGTTCCAGGTTTTGCGTGTAGGAAATCCAGCACTTTGTGATATCATGCAGCAAGCGCGACTGTAGTGCCTCTTCCAGTAGGGCATGCAAATTGATTGTGACTTCCCTTCTCCTTGATGTACGGAAAATCCATTTATTTGAAATGTTTCGCTCGAAGTATGTTGAAAATTTTAGCAAAAGGAAATCGGTCGATAGTCATGACCGCCAGACAGATGAGTTTTTTAGGAACAGGTGTGATATGAGCCGTTTTCAGAATGCAGCAGTTCCGCTTTCCGCCTCGTTGATCCCAATTCAAAATTTTAGCGACATTTGTAACTAATAAAGCGGCAAAGTCACGAAGTGTACAGGATGGATTTCTGTCCGAACCGGGACAATTCTTCTCATGTCTTTAAAAGGATAAATGCTACCTCTATAATTGATTATTCTGCCTCAATATTCGGTAGCTGCATCAAATCTTGATCTGAGAAATTCGGAGCTTCTGAATCAATGGGTGAAATGTGATCGTCTCCAATGCACTTAATAGCTCTCCATATCTTGGAATTGTTTCGAGAGGAAATCGCAGACTGGATGTGACTTTCCTTCAGAAATTTGCAGTGCTGGGAAACTTCCTTTCGGAGTCAATGATATTTCAGCCACTTGCCATGGCCGATCGCGACTATTAATCAGAATCCTTTAGGATTCCGTCATCCATGGATGATCTGATGGTTGAAAGCGCACCATTCGCGAAGAGAAGTAGTAGTCGGAGATAGCGTAAATGCAAGAAAGGAGGAGAGAAGCAGCATCATAAAGATTTGATTCAGATAAAACCAATTTTATCCAACTAATCTAATACATTTGTTCATAGAACGGAAAAGTTTGCATTTTGTGATTTCGCGCAGAGACTTCCTTACGAGCGAAGGTCTTACCAGCGAGGGCAATTTATGCGACTTCGACCATACAGGCTCGGTGTAGCGGCTACGCATGAAATTTTTGCTAGTGGAATCAATGCACCTCGACTGGCTAGAACTGTATATTTCGCTGCATTGTTACACACCGTGAAACTGCAAAGTACACATGTACATAAATGCTTACAATTCATTGAACAAAATCTGAAGTGACTAACCGTTCACTCCACCAACAATCCTAAAGCAACTTCTATTTATGCATCATACACTGACAAACAGAACAGATGGTTTTTTCCCTATTTTTTATGATCGAAAGCCATTTTAGATAACTACATTTGATATGACGATAATGCATACAAGCAACCAGAAATAAATTCATATATGTACAGTAGAAAATAACCAACCGCAACACTTGGCATCTTTTACGACTCCCGCGTGGCATCTTTAATGACCCCGGCGCATCTTTTATGACCCAGACTCCGGCGTGGTATCGTTTACGACTCCGACTCCGACGTGGTATCTTTTAGGTACCCGACTCCGGCGTGCCATCTGTCACGACTCCAATATCGGCTTGCCATCTGTCACGACCCCTACTCCGGCGTGCCATTTGTCACGACTCCGACTCCGGCGTGGCATCTTTTATGACTGCGCCTGCTTGTTATGTTCCGAAAGTATCGAACACAAGGGATTGGATTTACCGTTGTACCCACAATCTCTTCCAATTGTACCAAAATGCTTACTTCGTTCACCAAGGGCGGAGTACTCGCAAATATCTGATTAATTAGGGTCCAACCAGTGCTTATGTCTGTATTGCTTGAGTGGTTGATGTGTAGTTTGTACTTCGAACTCCTTGTGTTCATAAGTAATTGGATAAAATCAAATGAGATCTACTTATGTCAACAATGATCGCATGATAAGAATATAAGTGATTGTGATAAGACTTTACAAGGATACTTCGTGTTCATACTACACGCAAGTTAGATTAACCATGGATCATGCTAACTGGATGTCCAAGCTTCCAGAGCCTTTGCGACAAAGGCCTTTATCACAAATAGCTATTCCTGGTAAGTCATTTGAATTCATATATTCAATAGTTCACTTTTTCAAACTTCTAAGCTCGATCATTTCAGACAATAACATTTGTGCGAAGGGTAGCCTTTTCTAGTGTTAAAACGTAAATCTAATTGTCATCTGTGCATTAATATTTTTCTGTGGATAAGCTTCTATGAAGATTGATACTCAGACTATACAGTGCTCGCGAAAAGTCTGAAAAACCAGAAAAATGCGTTTATATTTTTATTCATGTTATCAAAGCTTTATCTTTGTGACCGATAAGTTGTACAACAACGTAACCGTTAGTGAAGCATTATATCAGTGACAATTCTTTTGAGAGTCATTTTGCATATTTTTGACATAAGTATTTTGTCATCTGGTCATTGGTCTCAAATGTAGCACAAATACGTCAAATGACTTACAAAATTTAGGATTGTTTTCTGTAGTCCTTCTCCCACGCTCATCGCTCATCCTAGCGAGAAATTCGCGCAAATTTAGCGAAGTTTTCTTTAATGTCACCCACGCATTCTCTATCGGGGTGAGGCCAGTTGATGACTCCATCTACCAGCAGAGAACATGAATTGCATTGATTTTTAACCGTTTCGTTTCAATTGCTGCCCTATGATATGGAACGCCATTGTGCTGAATATGTCACATACGTGAATGTCCACAGCCCGTGAAATCTCCTCCAAATGCCTAAAAGCACCACGCCAAGCATTCTAAAGCATTTACAAAAACTACTGACTGGCGAACTTCATTTCGGACAGACGCTTAGAAGTAGTAACACTTGTAATGTCGCTTAATGTCTTAATGAAAGTGTCTGCTGCACATTTAAAGATAAAAGTATTCAAAATGGCAGATACGAATTCTGAATGACTTGCTAATAACTAGGGTAATTCTTCATGACCTAAAAAGCTTAAAATATAACTATGATTTAAAATTGTTGGCCATCCCCAAAGCAGATTATAATTTCAGACTGAATTAAGTTTCATTGAAATTAAGATATAACCAAAGATGACTTAAAAATCTTAAATATTAATTTAGTAAGATTTAAAAATTCTTGGGATATGGAAAAAAAGTATCTTTTCATTTTCAGGCAAAAGTTAAAAAATAAAACGATATATTTCAAACTTAAACCACAGTCCACCAATTTATAGCTTGCTGTACAAATCAGTAATGTAATTTACTTCATTTGATGTTAAAAAAGGTCTGTCTTTGCATAGCATCTTCTTCTACGTGTACATGGAGAAGAACGCTCTATCGAAGCAGCTGTTGGCTGACCACGAAAGGCAGACGAGCCAATCCTGGCGCCGCCGGTAACATTCACATCTACAGGCATTGGAGCTGCCCTCAGACTGCATCGCGCAGCTGAGAAGACCAATATTGCATCATTCTGCAAGCATCAGTCATTTTCTACTCTGTCAACAGTCTCTGTCAGCTTCTGTCAACAGTCGTTCTTCGATTGTATCATTGCAAACGCCCAAAGCGAAAGCATTTCTTTCAGGTGCGCTTGAAAACTGAGTCACGCGCTGGCCGCAATCGGCAGACAAATTTATAAATCGTTTCATTTGAGTCCAGCTTTGGTTGGATGAAGTGCTTCCTGTTGATCAGAACTATTCGTCCGACAGCCAGAACGAGTCTCTGCAGGGAACGAGGCCGAGAGTGAGGCTTTCACAGAATGATGTACACTTCTTATTCCGACAGCCAGAACGAGTTTCTGCAGGGAACGAGGCCGAAAATGAGACTTTCACAGAATGATGTACACCTCATATTCCGACAGCCAGAACGAGTTCTGCAGGCAACGAGGCCGACAATGAGACATTCACAGAATGATGTACACCTCATAGTTTGACAGCCAGCACGAGTTTCTGCAGGGAACGAGATCGAAAATGAGACTTTCACAGAATGATGTACACCTCATAGTCCGACAACCAGCACGCGTTTCTGCAGGGAACGAGGCCGACAATGAGACTTGCACAGAATGATGTACACCTCATAGTTCGGCAGCCAGAACGAGTTTGTGCAGGCAACGAGGCCGAAAATGACACTTTCACAGAATGATGTACACCTCATAGTTCGGTAGCCAGCACGAGTTTCTGCAGGGAACGAGGCCGACAATGAGACATTCACAGAATGATGTGCACCTCATAGTCCGACAGCCAGAACGAGTTCTGCAGGGAACGAGGCCGACAATGAGACATTCACAGAAAGATGTGCACCTCATAGTCCGACAGCCAGAACGAGTTTCTGCAGGGAACGAGGCCGGCAATGAGACTTTCACAGAATGATGTACACCTCATAGTCCGGCAGCCAGAACGAGTTTCTGCAGGGAACGAGGCCGACAATGAGACATTCACAGAATGATGTGCACCTCATAGTCCGACATCCAGAACGAGTGTCTGCAGGGAACGAGGCCGAGAGTGAGACTTTCACAGAATGATGTGCACCTCATAGTCCGGCAGCCAGAACGAGTTTCTGCAGGGAACGAGGCCGACAATGAGACTTTCACAGAATGATGTACACCTCATAGTTCGGCAGCCAGAACGAGTTTCTGCAGGGAACGAGGCCGAAAATGAGACTTTCACAGAATGATGTACACCTCATAGTCCGGCAGCCCGGCACGAGTTTCTGCAGGGAACGAGGCCGACAATGAGACTTTCACAGAATGATGTACACCTCATAGTCCGGCAGCCACCACGAGTTTCTGCAGGGAACGAGGCCGACAATGAGACTTTCACAGATTGATGTACATCTCATAGTCCGGCAACAACGAGTGTCTGCAGGGAACGAGGCCGAAAGTTGTACTTTCACAGAATGATGTACACCTCATATTCCGGCAGCCAGCACGAGTTTCTGCAGGGAACGAGGCCGACAATGAGACTTTCACAGAATGATGTACACCTCATAGTTCGGCAGCCAGAACGAGTTTCTGCATGGAACGAGACCGAAAATGAGACTTTCACAGAATAATGTACACCTCATAGTTCGGCAGCCAGAACGAGTTTCTGCATGGAACGAGACCGAAAATGAGACTTTCACAGAATAATGTACACCTCATAGTTCGGCAGCCAGAACGAGTTTCTGCAGGGAACGAGCCCGAAAATTAGACTTTCAAAGAATAATGTGCTCTCCATGCCTACTACGAATCGGTACGTCTGCCGAGTTCTAGTGAGTTCCTCTTCTTGTCAGACAGGATCAAAGAAAAACACATTTAAATCCAATGGGACGCAGATTGCAGTTTTTGGCTAAAATGAAACTTTGTGTGTTTTTTCTGATTAAACGAAAAGTACTAAGCCCAAAGTGATAATTTTTGGCATGCAATGTCTTCAGGTCATTTCCTATGATGTGCATATGCTTTTATCATGCATCTGATCGGCAATGTATGTGAGAATGTGGTTGAATGTGGATAAAGTTGCTCAAAATGTTTGTGTTTGCCGACATTTAGCTCGCCACATCTAAATGTGTTTAGCTTCATAGACAGGGGTGCATGAACATGAAAAGGAAATGACCTGAAGACATTCCATGCCAAAAAATATGACTCTGGGTTTAGTACGTTCTGTTTAATTAGAGGAAGCACTCAAAATTTCATTTTAGCCAAAAACTGCAATCTGCGTCCGATTGGATTTAGATGTGCTTTTCTTTGATCCTGTCTGATAAGAAGAGGAACTCACTAGAACTCGACAGACGTGCCCTACTCACTTTCGGCCTCGTTCCCTGCAGAAACTTGTTCTGGGTGCCGGAATATGAGGTGCACATCATTCTGTGAAAGTCTCATTTTCGGCCTCGTTCCCTGCAGAAACTTGTTCTGGCTGCCGGACTATGAGGTGCACATCATTCTGTGAAAGTCTCATTGTCGGCCTCGTTCCCTGCAGAAACTTGTTCTGGCTGCCGGAATATGAGATGACTTGCAGTGAAACTCCAAGTTGCCTTGAACACTCCAAGTTCAGGGGCATCTTATTTAACATAACACAACTTCTGGTGCATTACCACGAAGTCTTTCGAGCAATATTCATAACACATACATGTTATTGCAGCCACATAATTACACCGCACGCTTGGCAAGCAGCTTGAAGATTCATTCCAAACAGAGACTGGGTCATTTGTAGTTTCGATCAAAAAGCGGAAGGACCCAAGTGTCAATGATGTTTTTTACATTCTTTTTTTTAATTTTTTACGTAATTTTGAATTTTTAATTTTGTAGCCCTTCTTAAAATAAAAAGAAACATCACTCACACCTGAGTCCTTCAGCTTTTGATTGAAATTGAAGATTCATAATCGGTCACACATCGCAAACAGCAATCATTACTCAGATTTATATCCAAAGTTTGGAAAAATTTCAAAAGCAAAATTAAATTGCGATTTATCGAGCGAAGATGAGAAAGTTGGAGAAAATGGATGCCAGCATTAGACAGTTTACACACGAAATGCATTGTTCCGATGACATCTGATTTGGAGCCATTCTTTAGAAGTTAATTAATGACGTGGCGACTTTTTTGCCATATCCACCCGTACCTTTTGGGACAACGTTGCGAAGCAATGCTATCCACAGGGCACCCAAATAAACAGCCAAATTAACGAGGAGATCAATACGTTTCTAATGGCACCACTATCGACCTCGTGCGATGTCTAGAAGCCCCGCAAATTGCATTTGAAAAATATTAAAAATAGACTCTTATTTTTGAATGATGCGCTCGCCAATAATGAATCGTGAAAATCATAGACAAATGTTTTTCTCGAGTCCATTCAAAACTATTTCTATGAGCATATAAGACCATTCGGAGTCGATAGATGATCAAAAATAATTCTCACTCAGATTCATTTAAGGAGGAGGCCTATTCACCCCCTCGATAAATCGCGGTTCAGCTAGGCTTTGCACATCTTCAGGCATTTTGAAGAACGTCTTATTTCCCAAGCGTGTGTCTCTCTTTCTTTTTCCAGTCAATAGAATGTTTACGCGTTCTCCTTCTTTTCAGGGACCCACAATTCATGCACCAATGACATCACTCGACAATCTCCAGAGGGACCCGACTTAGAGTCAATAATGAAGACGTTGAATAACGTCACGTGTGACGTGTCAAAGCGAATCGTCGCCAATTGGTCAATTACACAGAACATGAATGTGACGGCTCAATTGAACGGTGGAATAAGATATTTGGACCTCAGACTTTGTTATGACGCCAATTTGAAAGATTATTTCTTCACACACGGCCTGTTATCGACATCATTGATTGGAGTTTTGGGCCAAATTCGCGACTTCTTGAATTCTCATCCTGGGGAAGTCGTTCTCATGGACTTCAACCACTTCTATGCAATGGAGTATCAACAACATGTTGCAGCAACCAAACTAATCAGCCAATATCTTGGGAATCAGCTTTATCCAATGCCATTTAACCAACCTCAGAATATTCCAAGCATCAAAGAGTGTGTTGACAAGAAGCTTCGGGTGCTGGTGTTCTATCATACTACCTACTCTTTGAACATGCCGTTTTGGCAAGGATACACTATCCCCTCGCCATGGCCAAACACCAGTGATGTGACGAAAATGATAACATATTTACAGGACAAATACGTCAACGGTCGGCATCCTTCTTTGTTCTATGTGACGCAAGGAATCATTACACCAGACAGCGGCATGATCTTCAAGAACTTATTCACTTCTTTGCGGAAAATAACGGATAAAGTCAATCCGGCCTTCATCAATTGGGTAGCCGCTAAGAAAACTGGTCCTCAAGGAGTCAATATATGTATTGCTGACTTCTGCGAAGATTATGAATTTGTTCCGACTATCTTAGCATTGAATCGATAACTCCTTTGTTGTTTTCTCGCTGATTCGAAAGTTTTTCCATTCCATTCATTCACTAAAGGAATTTGCCTATTTGAAGGTGTGATGACTTTTCATTCATAAGCAATTCCTGTGTCTGACACTAGAATGAAGAACATTAACTTCATTTGCTTCATATTTGGAATCCTCATCTTGAGATATTGAACTTTCATGTATTTTTGTGACTTATTTTGAATTCTTCGCCATCGAATGTAAAACATTTCTGAATACAAAATAAACAACTCCTGAAGCCTTTGAAGTTTTTCTTTACTTTCATGTAAGTCACAGGTATTACGTGACATCTGTGTCCTGGATGCAAGCGTTTAAGCGGCTAAATATTTTCTAAATGGAGAAGCATTGGTTAGCAATTAGTCTATCAGTATCTTAAACACTCGTTTGAACCGAATGTCCGATACACTTCCAATATGCAAATTACATGGAAGTGTCATCCGCAATTTCTGATCCGAATTTAAAATGTAAACATGCCTCAATTTGGTAAAAATCAGAAAACCCATTATACGCATCCTTTGAATACGAACTTTAAACTATGAATAAGCTTCATTTAGTTTGTCAATTGTATTATGTGATGTGAAGTTAGCCATACAGGACAAATTAACATATTTTGATTCTTTCTCATAATAATAGTGTCATTGTTATAACGATAACCATGAAACAATTTTTAACAAATACGTCTAGGGGTTATGTTATTCTACTGTGCTCTGTAGTATTCCTGTCCATCTTCGACTTTTTCAATAGTCGACTAATCGCGCAAAAAGTAGTCGACTAGTCGAATGAATTACATTTTGCTTTACATTCTTTAATGTTATGAGCTGCATGGACGATTTAGAAAATGATCATAGATTTGAGTGTTTTGCAGATCAAAATCTTGGATTTTTAATGTCATAGATTTTGGTTCAGTGACAATGCATATATTACCAAAGGATTGCAACCATTTTATGACATAGATTTAAAAATAATCACACATATGAAATTACACTGAAGATATTTTACCTTTCAAATGACAGCCTAAATCGTCAGCGCGTAGCGCCGGCTGATCATTTAAAAGGTAATGTATGCATTGTGTTTAGGTTCGTATATCTTTCTATGTTAAAATATTGAACCGCAATATACCTGTTTAGCATATTGTGGTTCAATCATAGATAACCTCAACACAATGATATTGCAATTCAGATCTCAGAACCTCAATAAGCTATGGCTTCGTGCCTGACGGCCCTCAGCCTTATAGCATATTGTTACCCACCTAGTGTGTAGATGATCTCTTTGCTATAATGATTGACAGACATATTACGGACCAGGAATTTTCTACCTTAGGAATGGATGGCTATGCATGTTGGATTCAAGATCCTCAAGTCTACGAGGACGCAAGCTAGCTATGATGCCATGCTTGGACTCTTGGTCCTGTCATGATGATTAAAAAAATCCCATTATGAATCAGCTACTTTTTACACCATGTGTGAGGCAACACATGATGACAGATGCCACTCAAATTGCATAATTAACAGACAAGAACAGTTCGATCAGGCAACTTGTTGAATTTAGTCCTCATTCAAAGTGAAATTCAATGATGTTCTCATTTCCTTTGAATACCACTCTAGCCTTCTTTTCTGCAGGTCCATGAATTGCTACGTTCTGACAAATTTCTACGGATGATGTGCGAATTTCATCATGACTTTCAATTGTTGTGCGTGATTTCTGAATGAAACTGTTGCAGGACGCCTCTGCTGACGATTGCAGGTCATTTTGGTGCAATGACTTGTATAAGCATTGGTTTAGTTTATACATCTCGTCATCACTGCATCTTTTTCTTATGTAGGAATCGATACTGCCTGCATTTTTGTGGCCAGTGACTTTGCATATTTGTTCCTTTGTAAATCCTTGATCATGGAGTTGGTTGATAACAGTTGCTCTCACGCAATGATTGGAATAGGTCCTTGATAGTCCAGATTGTGTGGATATATTGTTCATCATTTTCCCAAGGGCATTTTTACCAAGAACCAGCTTGGGATGATACCAGGCTCCATCGCCTCCGACCACTTCGTCAGATTTTGGCCTTGGCCAAAGGTTTCCTTGATCCGGCAGAAGTGACACATATAGTCGAAATGCTGCGACTGGGCAATGCTTCTCATTATCTTTTCTTTCGTACATTTTTGCCTTCTTTAGATCCTCGTACTCCTTACACGACAAGGATGCTTTCACATTTTTTGACAGTTGTGTTTCATTTATTCGGATGTATGTTCTCCCACTTGAATCTTCCTCTGTTACAAATGTGTGTACATTGAGGTATCGCATGTTCTCTCGTCCTCTCATTCCGAAGTTGTACTCAATATTATACCAAATTTCTTGTTGCAAGCGTGTTGGTGTTGAGCGATCGAAATATGATGACAAAATACTCAAATCCTTGGGCTCAATTTCGATCGTCTGCTTCCGCGGCTCCGCTCCACTTCGCAGATACTGTCCCACCTTTGTCTTCAACATGGTATTAGCTGACATGAAAGCAGGACCGTCGATGATGTTGACACACCGATCATCTGATGCACACTAATGTTGAAGGACAGTAGAAATCGCCACTTGCTTTTTGTAGATTGTGATAAAAGAATCTCAAATAATCGGCTAAAATGGCTTCAGGCATTGTCTCTATGTTATCAGGAAGGTTTTTTGATAAAAGAAAGTTTTTGAACTTTTTAGAATATTGCATGGTTTGAGAGACTGATGACTTGGGCTTCTGCATAATTTCTGTTTGGTTCAGCTCATCTTTGATCTCTGAACTTAGTTGAGGATAGAGCTCACTTGTGACTTCTGAACTTAGTTGAGAAAATTCTTCAATTGGTATTTCAGGATAGTGGCACGAGTTTTGCTCCAATGTCTTCATTGATGTATCTGCTGTTAATTGGTTCAATTCAGCAGTGCTCAAGCTAGATACCAATCCATTTGGAACAAAGTGAAAATTGATCATGTCAAGAATGAGATTCTCATCGTTAAATGAATATTCACTTGGTTGTGTCGACATAATTGGTAGTGACCGCTTTCAAACTTCAATGGTTAGTCAAAGTGATGGTTCACGAAGATAAGTTTGAATTGTTATCTATGTATACATAGCATTCGATGAGTCCACTGTGATCATCAATTTGCATTACAGAATTAGAAAATGCATGGACATTGGTCATGGACATAGATCCTTATATAATGATTTGAGGAGCTACACATTTCTATTGTCCCCGGTCCGTAATGAGATTACGGACCGCTGACATGTTTAACACATAGTGCCTTTTCATGAAGCCATGCCATTACGGACCGCTGATCATAGAGAAGTGAGACTGTAAATGAGGTGGGTAACAATGGCAAAATGGACCTAGATGTCGGTCCGTAATAGACTATAATGCCTCGGGCGCTACGCGCCCTCGGAATTATAGTCTATTACGGACCTCCATCCCGGTCCATATTGCGGTTCAGATATCTGAACTGCAATATTACATTGTTGCTGAACCTAGAATCCATGATATCAAATATTGTTTTCTTTATCTAGTAATTGTAATTAAAAATCTAACGCTTTCTATGTTAGTGTATTGACATAGATTTTAACAACGCATGAATTGAAGCCATAGAAATTAACAATACCAGAGAAAGTCCATAGTGTGCCATTATCTACTTCTATGCTTTCAAATGATCAGCCTAAATCATAGAAATAGATTTTTATCTGAAGTTGACTAGAATGGAAATTGACTCAAGGTCGCGGCACAGCCGGGGGAACTATGTTGGGGCATGAAGAGCCAATTAAAAGCTTACATTTACGCATGTGACTGATTCTAATCCAATGATTCAGCCGTTGACAAGTGTATCTAAGTGCAAATGCGTGCGGTTTGTGTGCCACTATTGTGTATTGCATGAAGCTACATTTCCGTTCTAGAGATTTCATTGTTATCAATTTCTATGGCCTACGCGCCGACCAAGCTGTCATTTGAAAGATAATATATCTTCATTATGTGCTCTATTTACCGATTCTGCTTTTTTGCTTAGTTACATTACCGTAGTCTGAACAAAAGTAAATGAAGATTCACCTATCATGTATATTTGTTCTATATATCATGTATACATATGCCTATAGGGCAGCTTTTTATAGAAAAGACAAATAGGAAGCCATACTATGTTAGCTGCTTGAATCACTCGGTGATGAAGAGTATATTTTTTGTTTCCTGGCATCTATCTGTCTATTTTCATCATCAATAAGTCCACCGGTCATTAGCATGATCAATATCGGTATTTTCCTTTGGTGTCCGTTACTGCTCTGTAGAGAATCATAGATCGGCTAAACAAATTGAATGAATGCTCAATCATCTCTATTCCTGGGTGAAGTGATACGAAGTTGAATGCTCGGTTAGATCAAGCAACATTGAATGCCTATACGACCTTCAATAGTCGAAGTGGAAATTTTGGTAGCGTTTGATATGGGTCAGATAAGTGAATACAGAGGTTGATCTGCCCTTCATGTTTTGAAATATCAAAAGACCGGAGCAGCGTGCGTATGGTTACATGAAACGTTTGTCAAACAATTTACAGCAGTGACGCCACCTGACAATTACAAAATAGATTGACAAAGAAATCGGCATGCGTCATGAACTGCGACTAGACAGTTTTCAAATTGGAGTCGACTAGTCGATAGTCGGTGGACAGCCCTACTCTGTAGTGCATATATACAAAGTACAGTGGAATCCGTATAATTCGGTACCTCCTCGGACTGTCAAATCATGTGCCGAATTAGACATATTTGACGAAATAAGACTAATTCGGCTACAGAATACTCAATACTACTTTCCTATAGTATGGAGGTGTGTCTGTTTGTCTGTATTGAAACTAATTGTCATATTTTGACCTCTGCCCACCTTAAACATTGACGGATACAAATGTACAATGGCTCATTGAAGAGCTGAGAACATAAGCTCTTGAATGACGCACAGCTATTCAAAGTAAAATGCGATTGAACGGCAGGAAAATCGATTGAAGTTTGACACAATTTAGGTGGTCCGCTTTTTATGATCAAGTAAGTGTTCGTTAAGGTGCGCCTACATTGGGTTTAGTAGGGCTTAATGTATGCAACAATGCATTATCAGGAAGAGAATCATATTAGGAAGATTCATCTTCATACCTGCATGCACCTTATACATACAGTATAAATTCGGTTCATCATTGACCTAATTGCTTTATTGAAAAAAAAAAACAACGACAATGACAATAATATATTGTACTGAAGAGCTTTTGACTACGTCTTTGTCAATTCAATACAACAGCAACTATCTGTAACAGAACATTAAAAAAGAAGGACCGTTACTGAGAATCGTCCTTTCTGCGTGTGTGTGATGAGTAAATTAACAGAGTGCAGACCAAGAGATAAGTAAATTATTCTAAATATGACGAATTATAAGAAGTTAGACATCCGGTGGCAGAAAGCAAACACCGAATTAGACAAAATGCCGAATTATACGGTGCCCATTGAAACGATCTGCGATGAAACCGTCGAATAAAGCGAAATGCCTATTTAAGAGGAGCCGAATACTGTATTATATAAATCAGGGATGGGGAGTCGGAGTCCCGGAGTCATATCACTTTCGCTGCAGTCGGAATTCTTTCAAATGATAGGACTCCGGCCTATAACTAGACCCGAAATATAATACATTCTCGTGCATAGCTGTCACTGTCTTAATGTCAACTTTCTCCGTCAAACAAAAGTACACAGACAGCAGTGCATACGAAGCTTATAATAGTTGAGGAAATGAACCGTGATAGTGAAAAAATGATTGTCTTTTCACTCGGTGATTTAGTAGATAAGACAAGCCTTCCTAGCCGCGATCATACCTACGTACCAAAGGTCAAATCAGAAACAAAAATGAAATGCTAGTTTGTTTGAGAACATTCATCTTACCTCACGTTAATCGTGTGTGATGGCTCCTCCAAAGCGCATATTAAAATCGAATGTGTACTCATATTTTTGAAGAAGGATGGGGGATTTACCTACCTGATAGAGACTGGAGAAAAACCGTGTGAAGCACACATCAACAAGATGGGAGGAACCGAGTCGTATGCATCCAACTGAAAGTGACATTTGATAAACTTTCGTCGAAAATGATTGCCAATTATGATTTAATTGATTTTTATTCTTCTTCCCAATAATTTAGTTTATAGAGAGAGAAAATTCGTATGTTTTTCGAATTTTAATTAGCCCACTTTATTAAATACCAGCATGAGCAAGAAATTGTCTGTCTTTGCATTCACAGAAAGTTAGTACACACCAGGGTTGGAACCGGCCGCCGGCCCGGCCCCGGCCGCAAATTTTGAAAACCGGCCGGCCAGTGCTTTTTCAGGCCTTTTTGTCAACTGCCGACATCACCAGCTCTTCAAACACACATTAGCCGAAGAAAACAATTTCTTAGCAAAAGTCTTTTAGAGTTCAACAGACTTGTTAAGTTGATGCAGAATCAGGTTGCAATCATTATGCAATACCGATGTCACTAAGAAATTTACTATCAAACTTCTTTTTGCCCTATTTTCCCTCGGCAAGGTATTCTTTACATCACTTCTCTTTCCTACTCCTTCGAATCACACAGACAGCACCAAATATTGGTGCATTATCACAAAAAACAAATGTCAAATTAGGTAGATATTTGTTAAATTTATCACGGCATCCTTCGACTCAGATTTACCCCGCCGTTGCGCAATTTCTTTCGAAGGCATTCATCGTGACACCTCAATTCACATTTGATGATTGCCCCTCGCTTGCCAATCCTTCCTTCGTTGCTGCTGAGGCTGTATGCAGATCGCCCCGCGTCCTCATGTTGCCCAATATCGTATCTACAAATGTAGGTCGCCTCGTATGTAGGTAACTGAAATTCCCTATCGTTGCATTATTTTACACTTGAAACAACATACAACATATCTACTCACACAGGAATATTTATCTGGCAGAACATCGCAATTACACGTTGGCTAGTCTAAATATCGACATCATTAGTGATTCCTGCTCCAGAAAATTACGCAGTATTACTGATAAATACGATATCCCTCTCAGAATTACTTATAAACCGGGAAAATCTATTCACAATTTTAAGAATACCGTTACTTTCCGTAACAATTACGACTGTAATTGCAGTATTTGCGATGTTCTGCCAGATAAATATTCCTGTGTGAGTAGATATGTTGTATGTTGTTTCAAGTGTAAAATAATGTAACGATAGGGAATTTCATCGATTTACTGAAACCAACTCTCAACCGAAAACACGAACTACATTGAGCCAGTAAGCGGTCATTCAATCTAATACTTCTATTTTGTTATTTAAAAGCTTGTGAAGCACCTTGTCTTTTCGCATATGGTGTAACCCCTGACAAACGTCAAGACGACCGAATCGTTGGGTACCTGCTATTTTACCTGAATATATTTACATTTCGGTTTTCAAAAAGGAAGTGCCCAATTATTTTGAAAAATGGCTATATCAAATTACTTCCCGTGTGCTGCTATCAATTAAATGTATGGATTTATTCGTAAGCAGTTTACTATTTTGTTGTGCTTCTATTTTAAATGAAATATAACCTAATTAATAGATGAATGATGAAAAAACCTTTTTGCGATACAGTTTATGCATGCGTTTCAAGATGTTTTTCCATTCACTTTACTCAAAGAATGTTGAAATGCCTTTTACCACTCTCTGCTTTACTTACTGTAGCCTTGATAAAGCCTATTTAAGCCTACATTAATAATAAGCCTATAAGCCTATTTACGGTTTATGTAAGTCGGTTTCCGTGCTTGCATAATGTAATCGATGGACATCACGTCAACGTTTTATGCACCAACTTAATTAACGGAAATACTTAAAGGAGACTTTGTGGAGTAAGAAATCGTGTGGGTGCAACAAAGTTCAAGTTATCAGTAGATGATTGTTCGGAGTTTCATATTCCGTATTACTTTTGCATCATTGATTCTCTGAGATTCCGTCAAGTGTCATCTTGTATTACTTGTCTTTAGTTCTATGATTATATTTTATGCTTCCTTCATACTACTCGTATTTCCGATATCTGTGGTGTTTGTCGGTCTTCCGCTTGTCCTCGTAATTCGTGCGTGTGTCCGAACTGCATTGATCGGTAATTTGCCTGTATTTGTGTCTCAGTCGCATGATAATGCTCACCGATGGTACTACGAAATATCTTCGGATACGTATAAGTTGGATTGATTTTGGCATTAGCATCACTCATTATGGGCTTTCCTCTATAACAAAACTATAGACTTCCGTGTGATGCAGTTGTGTCGACTGATTATGCTTACCTTAAAACCATTCGATACTAATCGTCCTTTACTGAGAGTTTTGTCTCTTCTCTTTTCTGAACGCTTTCTCTCCGACATTTAAATGTGGATATGTTCATAAAAGCTTCAGATGTGATTTCATGATGTTATTGTCAGCTCTGTTATCTCTTCACAGAGAACAGTTTGTTGAGCATCACGTGCATTGTTTGCCTCTCATGCACTCTCTGCCTTATCAGTACGATAGAATTTTCAGTGCCCTTGCACCTGTCACAGGTCTCTTATTTGTCTTTCAGATGATGGCTTTGTGAAATGATCGTCGTGGTCGCAGGAGTCAGCGGCTCCGGAAAAACATCCTGTGCGCTTCATCTCTCTGCTCGTCTCCAATGGCTGTATTCGGAAGCTGACGATCATCATCCACCGGAGAACAAAGCGAAGATGACTGCAGGAAGGCCTTTGACCGATGATGATCGTCTACCGTGGCTTCAATCCCTTCGCAAGGTCATCACAGATTGGAGCAGGAAGGGAAACAACGGTGTCATCACTTGCTCTGCTCTCAAGAAGTCCTATCGTCGAATGCTGCAAGGGCGTGCGATATCTCTTGATAGGGAAGAAACCGACGGTGACTATGACGATGACGTCATCATTTTCATCCTCACAGCCTTTGAATCCTCACTTCGAGAGAGAATGAAGTCCAGGAGAGGACATTTCATGCCAACGTCACTGCTGAAGACTCAATTAGAGACGTTGGAGTTACCCGAAGAAGATGAAAGGAATGTGTATGAAATATATTCAGAAGACAAGTCTGTGGAAGACGTTGTGAATGAAATGACTAAGTTCATTTCAAATAAAATCACACTCGACTCTTAGCACAATGATCTCTTGTTATCTCATGTTAGATCTTACTATGTTAGAGATAAAGACATCTTATGTCAATGTCAAAGATACCTCATGTTAGAGATTTACATATCTCATTCACATTGTTCCTTTTCAAATGTCACTTCTTGAAAAATGAATCTTGTCTTTTAAAACGATGTAGACTTCTTGCTGTAAAAAGTGATGTCTGGCAATTACACGAAAATTAGACTAAAATAATTAGAAACTGATTACACAAGTAATTAGAGTGGAGACTTCATGACTGCTCTTTACTAGACTTATTCCATTAGTAAATGTCGACTCAAAAAGTATCTGTATGCAGTGAAATTTTTTGTATGAAAAGATTAAGTTTTTTGCGGAGATTGCGTTCCCGTGGTCCAAAAAATTATTTGAGCAACTTTAAAAAAGTCAAAATTTTGCCAATTTAATACTACCGAGATGATTCCCCGTTGTAAGTAGTAGTAAGCAAGTTGGATATCAGAAGGTATGAATATTTGCTAATAATCACCCCAACCAAGCTGAAATCAAGCTGGTTGGTTATCAAGGGAATTTCATGCTCCGTATTATAATGGAAGTCTTCATGAAAAAGTCGTGATATTATTCGTGCTTTCTTGGCTGAAATGTCAAGTTTTTAATTCAATTTTAACCGGTTTGATTTTATGATTCACTAAATTTATGTTTCATTTCTTAAATCTGAATAGTGATGTGGACCCAATTACATCTTTCAAAGTTAATTGAAATCACTGTCTTTGAATCTAGATTTTGCCATGTTAGTGGCAGCTACTGCCTGATCACGCTTAAAAATTAAGATTCTCTTGAGGTTCAGCAGGAAAGCAATAGCGCAGCTCATGGATTTGCCAATTTAACAAACATAACCTCACCAAGGCTGTCAGACACGGACTATCTGTAAAATAATATCATTTCTTTCTGCTCCAGTCAGTCTATTCCATATCAGTCAATTCCGTTGTAATTTCTTCAAAGCTGCGTAAATGTGCAGATCTCACATTTGGAAACAATTCCGACAGTATGTCCTTTGAGTTCATTTAATAAAATTGAATGTGTATACACATTGGGGATTTGATAAATGCCGAGTTACCACTCTACCTAATATACTTACTCTATACAATGAATTTTGCACCAGAGCCCTCCTTTACAACTAAGCTTACGTATTGCTGATTATTCATCAGATACTCTGACTTTTGAAGAAATTGAAGATTGAGTTTCCTGTAGTTACCTTCATTTTTTGTCACAATTATGCTTATTCCATGAGCGATTGAAGTGATAACAGGACAACTGATGTCATAAGGGTAGTTTTTGCATTAATATACAGCATCTGGATTCTAAATGGCTATATAAGCTTTTGTATGTAGGCCAACAAAATTTTCAAAAACATCTAGAGTCTGTAATTTCACTCATTTGAAAAAGTCTGCTCTCTATAAAACTTTATAGACATCAAATGATGCATCAGAGCCATTCTTTACAATTGCATATTGCTGATTATTTGTCACGCACTTTAACTTTTGAAAAAATTGAAGATCTTTACTTGGAATGACGTTTCGGGTTTCCTAAAATAAGCTTAACTTTTTATCACAAATTCTCTATGCAACAAGAACATTGAAGTGATTACACGACAGATGATGTTATATCAGATGATGCATGCATCAGTGGTGATGTTTTAAACAAATTGATTATAGCATTGTTTGAAACATCCTGAAAAAACGTTTTAAGCATTAAACGTTAACGTCATTATTAGTGTGACTATCTCAATGCTATAACCGAAATTTATACTGTTCTATCATCATGACAGATCGCTACCATCAACTGCAAGGAGGTGCTGGACGCCGAAAGTCCGTCTTGTTAAGTGACAAACTGTTGATAATTTTCTAACGAAACATTTGAATAGTTTTGATTTCCTTAGCCTCACATTTTTGCATCAAAATGATCACCCTTCGAGTGGTCAACTTCATCATACAATCATTTCAAAGATCATGGACAATACCCGTTTATTATTAAGTAGGTTATCTGCACAAGTCTTGCATGATTTGATTCCTGTTTCAACTTTCTTAGACAAAACACAGACGATGAAACTATGGGAGATAAGTGGAATGATTTTTATGACAGACGACATTCATAAACATGTGATCGTAAAGCGAATGACCGTGACAGTACAACCACCGATACTTGCTGCGATTCTGTAGGATTCACGATCAATAGACGAAATTGAGCATGACCGCAGAGCAAACGAATTTTGGTCGGAATTTTATCGTTGGTGCTGAATCCAATGCTTTACAAAGGCATCTCCGTACATAAAAGATCTCGAAGATAACGTCCATATTGGAACTTGGTAGAGGAGATGAGAATGGGTTTGATTCGAAACCCTCTCGCATTGCAAAAATTTTATACTGCGCTCATATAGCATCGAACGTCAAATTAGTACAATGGGATTGACTCATTTTGTGGAGTATTCTCAGCTGGAAAATGTACTTTCTTCACAAGCAATTAAACAGGTGAACTGCAAAAGATTATTGTATAACAATGATGACGGATTTATTGCACTACGAAGTCGCTCTAAATTATTTCAGTATCATACACTTTGTTTTTTTAAATACAATGAGTCATCGCTTCATGATACACATTTTCATTATTTCTTTAATACATCACGCTTATGGGATGATGGTGACAGGCTATATATTATCTAGACACGTTTACAAAGTTTTTGTGATTTTTTGATGCAAATTCAGTGACGCTTGTTATTGCTTGGTACTCAATAGGACAATACTATTCATTTGAGCCACTGATTGAATATGATGCAAATGTTCTTACAATTCTTAAATTCCATTTCCTCTACATATATCACGATTTGAAAATGATTTCGTCGGATTTTTATTTTAATATGAATTTTTCTTCATTTTAAATGTTGAATTCATTAATTTATCGATAGAATTGATAAGCCTAGACTGTCACAATTGAATGTAAAGACAGCAAAAGACATTTTATGCAAAACACTTTTAAAACATGTCTTTTTGGAAAAAATATTTTTAACATAATTTTTGCCCATCCTTGATAAGACTTTTCAGTTAAGTATGTTTCTTTAAAAATATGCATCTCACCGTAGCGGAAGAAACTAGTTCCCGCTGGGAAAAATGCTCACTATTCGCTGGTTTTTAGTGAGCGAGCAAGCGATGTCTTAGCTAGCGACAATGCAGTTTGCGAGTAGATTGCTATTGGTAAACCGAATTTTGCTTACTTTTTGTCGCTGGCCAATAGATAGCTATTGGCAAACTGAAATTCGCCAGGTTCTTGTCACTGATTAATAGATCGCTATTGGTAAAGCCAATGTTGCTAACTTTTATCACCAGCTATAGCCTACATCCCTTTGTTTAAACACATTCTGTTGTTTGAAGTCGCATAGATGGTTAGAGGAAAATGCAAAATATGACTGTTAATTTGCTTTCAGCTTTTGGTATATGATATCAGATTGCACAAATTTCGCATTGACGTTCATGCCTAAACGTTTTTTTAAAGACTGGTATAAAAATTTTATTGTACATTCCAGACCGCAATCGCTGCCCAACAAAATTAAATATCAAATATGGACGCGGGCTCTACCAAACCAGTTCAATGAGCATCGACGGGAGAGAGAAATTGGCGACCATTTTGCAGAGGTAAGTTCTAAATTTCTGATATGAATGCAATTTTTATGTGAGTTCTCAGTTTGTCACTGCCTCCGAATGTTTTGAGTTTAGCAGCATTGAGTCATTCTGCTGTTAGTCCCTGGAGCGTTTCGTGGCAAGATGACAGTGATCATCAGTAGTTTATTATACGTGTGGCCTAAATATTGCATAAAAATAATCAGTGAAAAAGGTAAGCAATGCGAATGTTCATTTATAAATTGTAATTTTGCATGTAAATAAAAAGGCTCCATTATTTTGCATTTTAGACACGAATCGCTGGTCTACAGGAATTTATGCTGAAAATACAACTAATTTTAATCAAACCAGCTGATTGCGTCTTCATGGCATGGAAGCAACTTTGAACTTCTGCAAGCCTACAATTGTTTAGCAGAGGTGAGTCCCACATCTTTTGTCACTGTCTCCGAATGTTATGGTTTTGACAGTTCTACATCCACTACTGTTGATCCATGAGCATTTCGTGGCAGTATGACGTTGAGCAGCATGTTTTTGAATTATGTTAGATGTGTAAGTAGGTCTACAGGAAGTCAACGAACTAAGCTTCATACATGCTAATAGGGTACAGCGAATATCAAGCGAGCAGCTAGCTTTTCAATGAAGTAAGCGATTAGCGCGCTTCATTAGCATTCGAAAAGCATCGCCAATCGCGAGCGAACAGCAGCGTTTTTGCTCCTAAATTAGCAAGCTTTTCGCCAGCATTTTGCGAGACAAAACGGAAGCTATGCGCTCGTTATTCGCTTGAGATATGTGCCAGCTAATCGCGAGCTTTTTTCCCAGCGGGTTTGAATATAGTTTGATGTGATCAAATTAATCAGCTTTGTTATGTGATAAAAGTCCTGCTGGCTGCTAGTGTTTCGCGGGGGAAGTCACTGCTTTCGAGTCACACAGAACAACCCAGCCCGCAGAAAGATGTATATACTAAGCATATTAGATGTTGTATATGACATTCTCATGATTTCGGAGGAGAACATCAACTGAAATTCATGAGAAGACTGGCGTTATCATCTCTCTCAATTATAGATCATGTGGAAAACTGCGCATTGTTTGAAAATATCCATCAAGCACCAGGAAACTAAACATCATCCAGCTTAGAGTAAATAAACATTTCGTGCAGCCTGTCTGAGATCCCATGGTTACGAGCTCGAGGTTTAGCTATATGATGGTGCGAGTGAGGAAATGAGAGAGAATTTTTAAATTTTGACAAATTTTGGGTGGTCGTTTTTCATTATGAGAAAATGTAGTACCTCTCTTGAGACAGAAGTGAAATGGACGCTATTTTATGAATTTCGTGTACTGTACAGATGTGCAGAAAAATTTACAATATCGCTACTCTTTCTCTATGAAAAGGTTTTTGACACTGAAACAAGTTTTGGAGAATAGGTCAGCCACATGTGGTATGAACTGCATGAGGCCAAGATACCTATCATTTCGGATATCAACCCCGTAGGTGTAGAGATTGTCCTTTTCATTGTGAAGATGATTAAATTGAAAGTCTTCGTCACAGCATTTTCCTAAAGTCTCACAATAATCATCAAACTGCTCCTTAGCGTCCGGATGCCGCAGAGTGCGAATACTGTTCACAAAAGCGTTGACTGGATGATGAACTCGAAGATTAAAGTCTTTTTGGAGAACTTTCAGCTCATACCAAAATTCTGAATATTCGCTCAAGATTTCTAAACCATTGATTTTAGTTCCTTTAGAAACCAATTGCTTTCCAACGTAGCATACTTTGTAAAAGTCACTGATGCACTCAATCTCTTTTGGCGCTAAATCCTTCCCGAGGACTTGTATCGTCTGAAGAGTTTTCAGAATCGATTCACTGCGGTGTTTAAACCAGTCTCGATAGCGCAGACGCAGTTGATTATGACGACGTAATTCTAAATTAGCAATACGTTTTATCCGTTCAAGTTTAATGTTTTTTGAATCAAAATCTGAAAGGCGTTCAGTTCGCGGAGTGACGGGGTCGCACAAGGCACGATTCACGCTAGACATTGTGAAAGTTTCAAATGGTTTCATTTAATCAGCAGGAGATCGGTTAAAATTGTTGCCACTCAACCATGGCTGCATTACACCACTCGCCAAGTTGTTGTCGTCGCGAAGGAAAACTGAAGACAATTGGATGGCGTGCGGAGGGACAATTGTTTCAGATTTATTGACAATTTTCAATTTCATCAAAGTGTGACACAAGTGTAAATTGTTGCTTCTGGACGCAGCTTTGTAATCACTGGCGCCAATTCATGCAAAGACTGACAGAAAGAAGAGGTGAAGAGCAAACAAGTGAAGCGAACGCGTCAAATTCGCATCAGATAGGGCAGCAGGGCAGGTGATGAATGAAACAGTTATCAGACTGACCCGGAATAACTCATTACTGTCATGTTTTCTACTTTCTTTAGAGACCTATGAAAAGAATTGCCGTCAAGACACTTGAAATTAAACCAACCATTCTAATCACACAAGCATCATTGTTGAAGTTAAAAGTGGTTAATCTGTTTGACAAGTGTTTACTAAAGTCACACAGCTTAATTCATCAAAGTGTTCAATGAGATAATGTCCTTGTCATAAACATCGGAATCTGTTTGTATGACGTTCAAAAATACAATAAACCATCGACTTCTAGAGCAGTGGACGAGAATCTTCATTCATTAGCATGGAAGTCATTGAAACATCAACAGAAACATGCGCGGAATTGAAACCGCTAACGCAATGGGTCGACCAGACATCGAGTTATGCATACATATCATACATATATTCAACACATCTATTCATGCCTTTATAATGTCGCATCTGCTCACAATGCAACCATTATTACTGCGCTTCAAGTGCGAAAAAAAGATTTTAATTTATCACATGAATAAAATCAATTATTGTCATCAAATTACTTGATGAACATAGGCCAGTTTCATTATTTTCATGTCAAATCGGCTATGGGTATTATTTTTACTCTTGAGGTTTTGCGACATCGTGTGTGCATGTCCATCCAAAATGAGAGCAATTGGCTAAGCGCTTCCTCAGAAAATGCATTAGAATGAAAAACCTGGAAACATGAGGTATTTTTTCAAGTGACACCTGAAATGCATGCGGAAAAACTTCATTGATTCAAAACTTGAGATTGTCATCCAACTTCAAACTTCAAACTCACCGGCTATAATATTTTATTTGAACAGCACTTGTGTGAACTGACAAAGAAATAAAAAGTCTTTTCGGAGCTGAATAAAAATTAGTTTTTATAGAGTTTCTAATTGTCTTCAGTGCTGATTTCATTTGAATTACTCTTTGTGAATGAATTTCATTCAATAAATTAAGACGATTCTGCTGAATCTCCTCGAATATAGAGGTGAAGATAATTCAATGGTTTTCAAATTCATCATAAAAACAGTAAAACTGTTTCATATTTTCTCATTTTGCTTTCGCCTTACAATCAACGTAAACTTGACCAATCATAACCAATTGTCCGATGGATTTCATTTTATATTGAGAAGCATAAACTTCTATCTTGTATCGAGTTTGGTTATGAATACCCTTTCTGAAATGTGTTGTATTGTATTGTATTGTATATTTTTAGAATAATTGATAATCATAAGAACAGTTTGATAACACAAGTGACTTGAAAAAAAGGAAATGCACCAAGTGAGTCGAATCATCGTGGAGGAAAAAGTAAGAAGAGAAAGAGTCAATTCTTTCACTTGCAGTAAAAAGAGGAATGTTGGCCTACAACCTCGTTCAGTCCGTTGTAATGTTGTTGAGCTTGATGATTGTCGCTGGAAAGAGCGAATTTCTTCTTGATGTTTTACGGTTGGCAAAAGAAATATTCCAGAAAGAGCAGACTTTTGAGGGCAGATGGAGTGCAGAGGATGCTGAGGATTTGACGGAGATGTTGCTACTTCTTTCCAACCAGTTTCATTATGCTCAACGCATGCCGAACTAAATGGTCGTGGATTGATTGTCAGATGACGACATTTAAAGTTTTCAATAGATGCGACTTATATTTGCGCTCCATTTGTCTGCCAGGTTTATCATAGCCCTCTACACAAGATATAAATAAAGCAGGGTAATTCTATTCTTCCCCCACCCACATTTCTGTTGTTGACACCCGGAAGTATTGCATCGTCAACAATCTTCTCTTGCTCCTACGGACAGTCTCACTAACGTCGCAAGGCATGAGTGTGTAAAACTCCTCTTATCTGACTTGTACAACATTTACAGCCTCAGAATTAGACAACTGCTCGTCATTTGTCTGTTAACAACAATCACATGAAGTTCATGATTACAGCTGTACCTTGTATTCTAACTGAGTATCCAAGGGAACAATCCTTCATCCCAGGGTTCAAGTAAGACTTCTCAGTGACAGATCAAGTCTATTCTAAACCCAATGTGACCAACTTAGGCGAAATTTGATGATTTTGGAAAACTTGAAAAATGTGGGGGGGGGAAGAAAAGAAGTACCAAAAGCAGTAACACTTCAATGGATGACCAATCACCGATGCACGTATCTCGAAGTCAAAATTATCATGTACAGTACAATTTACGCTTACATCTAAGCTGCCAAAGTAGTTAGATTTTCCCACCCAATATGCTTTAAGCTTATATATGGAAAGATATCACCGGCTGTTGGTGTAGTGGTCAGAATTACTTTACCAAAATGGGCATAAGGCTCAATATCAGTTCCTGCGTCAGAACTGTCAACAGTTAATTTGTAGTCATCCACAGTTTCAGGATAAGGAAGATGTGGTAGTTTCCGACAAACTTTGTTAGGATAATATTTGAATCGACGGCGCAAAGAATATTGCTATTGACTTGCTAAGGATTTCCATCTGTGTCATTTTGTGGAGAGTCTGTTATTTCGTCCAAATCATCTGAAGATTCTTGATTTGATATCAATTACAATGTGACGTTATATCTACTCATAAAAAAGGGCCACTTATGAAATATACAGTCCAATTACGTTTGCTTTCCGGTCTTTCTGTTTCGTTTAATTCTGAAGTGGGATCTCTTCTATGGTAATGAATAGAAAAATCTGTTGCAGGACGTATGAGCTTTTGTATTGCTATGTGGTTGCTATTGCTATCATAAAATGTTGAGATGTTTGTTTCCATACTCCTGCGATCGCACTTTTGAGAGGGATATCAAAGATGATTCCAAATATACGTTGGGTATGACGAGGCCTGTTCTGAGAAATAGTCCAGGAGCTAGCGTGAAGTTGTGCAGGGAACGAGGTAGTACATAAAACTTTCACATAGCATAGTACACCTCTAACCTACTGCAAAACTTCGCGTCTGCCGGATCAGATCATTTGCTTTTCAGAAATAGACAGGATAACACAATCCTATGTATTTCCAGTGGTAAAATTGTGACATTTAAGGTGTTGACTCCATTTTTCGAATTTTTGCTCATAAAAGTTACACAAATTGGTATTTTGTTGAACTGGTTATTATAGAAATCATCTACAGATCATGATCTTTCAAATGAGTTATCATTCAGTGACAGAGGATGAAGTAAAGTGTACAAACAGACACTTTTCGTTGGTGTAACTGCAAATTTTAACATAGAAATTTCAAGAAAATTGTTGATATACTTTAACGAAAAGTGTCTGTTTGTACACTTTACTTCATCCTCTGTCACTGAATGATAACTCATTTGAAAGATCATGATCTGTAGATGATTTCTATAATAACCAGTTCAACAAAATACCAATTTGTATAACTTTTATGAGCAAAAATTCGAAAAAATGGAGTCAACACCTTAAATGTCACAATTTTACCATTGGAAATACATAGGATTGTGTTATCATCTCTATTTCTTAAAAGCAAATGATCTGATCCGGCAGACGCGAAGTTTTGCAGTAGGTTAGAGGTGTACTATGCTATGTGAAAGTTTTATGTACTACCTCGTTCCCTGCACAAGTTCACGGTAGCTCCCGGACTAAATGTTGTTAACAGAATAAATATTGATGTAATACCGTATTTCTTTGAATAAGAGACGCGTCTCTTATTTTTTTCAGATCCCTGATTGATGCGTCTCTTATTTAGGGGTGTCTCTTATTTAAGGGCGTCTCTTATTTATCAAATGTTCAAGTTTTCATTCTTTCATTAGAAAAAGATGTCTCAGTTTTTTGTTACTATTCTCTTAGGTAACCTTTGCATTCCTCACTTAGTTTCGCCAGTAATTTTTCTTACATATATACGCTCTATCATAATTCAGATATTTTGGAAATGAAAGGAGTTTTATGGTTTGTAGTAGCATATATCTTGTAGACTCATCTAATACATTCATATACCAGTACATGTTGGCCACTATACATGTAGACTAGATCTGAATTTACCGAAACGAAAACACCGATAATCAAGTAGTATTTACAGCAAAAGTTACCGACCGGTACATGACTCCAAATGCAAAGGAAGATACCGTATAATGCCTCCTTAAATGGTAGATGAAGTAACCTTAAGTAGGCCTGCATGTACGTATGTACAACATGCATGTGCTGCATGTACAACAGCAAGAAGCCTTATATATTATACAATATTGGTCATGCCATCCGGTATTTACTAGTAGACTGACTTATTTTACTAAGATGTAGGCCTAATAATCGCTCAGGCGGATGTAGCTACCACATTACAGTAGCCTGCATATAATATGTCTATAGCAGTCTATTTTTTGTACATGCGTCTCTTATTAAATTTTTTCCTCTCACGGATGCGTCTCTTATTCGAGGGCCTTTATTCGAGGGCCTTTATTCGACCTTTATTCAAGGGCGTCTCATATTCAAAGAAATACGGTATGTTGTATCTGAGAGCTGTAGATTATCAAACATTATTTTGTTTTCTGAAGTGCACTCATATTGCGCATATTCTATTTTGTATAAAGAGGACTCCACTAAAGACGATCTTACCTTATCTGTTTTGTTCACTGTGACCTCTTTCATATACATATGAGCTGCACAACGATGATGTAAGGGCCGTTCTGAATTAATTGCTATGCAGAATATGATATTTTAGTCCGGGAGCTAGCGTGAAGTTGTGCAGGGAACGAGGTAGTACATAAAACTTTCACATAGCATAGTACACCTCTAACCTACTGCAAAACTTCGCGTCTGCCGGATCAGATCATTTGCTTTTCAGAAATAGACAGGATAACACAATCCTATGTATTTCCAGTGGTAAAATTGTGACATTTAAGGTGTTGACTCCATTTTTTCGAATTTTTGCTCATAAAAGTTACACAAATTGGTATTTTGTTGAACTGGTTATTATAGAAATCATCTACAGATCATGATCTTTCAAATGAGTTATCATTCAGTGACAGAGGATGAAGTAAAGTGTACAAACAGACACTTTTCGTTAAAGTATATCAACAATTTTCCTGAAATTTCTATGTTAAAAGTTGCAGTTACACCAACGAAAAGTGTCTGTTTGTACACTTTACTTCATCCTCTGTCACTGAATGATAACTCATTTGAAAGATCATGATCTGTAGATGATTTCTATAATAACCAGTTCAACAAAATACCAATTTGTGTAACTTTTATGAGCAAAAATTCGAAAAAATGGAGTCAACACCTTAAATGTCACAATTTTACCACTGGAAATACATAGTATTGTGTTATCCTCTCTATTTCTGAAAAGCAAATGATCTGATCCGGCAGACGCGAAGTTTTGCAGTAGGTTAGAGGTGTACTATGCTATGTGAAAATTTTATGTACTACCTCGTTCCCTGCACAAGTTCACGGTAGCTCCCGGACTATTTCTCGGATGGTCGATATTAAGCGTTTGTTGAAAATAGATTTCCAATATTGATTCAGATTTGGTGGATGCGCGAATAACAAGATTTTTATGCAAGAAAGGAAACCCAAAAATTATTTTTATGCAACTCATAGCGATTTGATATATACACAAGTGTCACAACATTGTCAGGTTCAAAAGACAGCCGCAAATTCGCAGGGCCGGTGTGATTCAAGCAGCCCATTATTTGATGATCTATCTTCACATTTGCATCACCGTCAAGCGCACTATGAATCTGACTTGTTATGAGTTTGACAGATTGTCGTTTCCAACCTATTTGCATTGAACTTTTAAAATCCCAATCATGCATTGTGTAGTTTTCGTTTGCATACCACATTACAGGTGTACAGCCAGATTTCTTGTCATCAGAACTACTACTGAAAATCCATCTTGTAATTGTACCATTGCAAGGCGTTATGCTGTAGCAGTATAGGGTTGATTCATTGGATACACTTGTTTCAACAGATAATGTAGATAAAGGAACAGTGTCTACCAATTCATGTTGCATCCATAGCTCTGGTATAATGGGAATTGTTGTTCAACTTCAAATCATATTTATTCATCACATGGGTTGGAAATTTAGAGTGTTTAGGGTAGAAATCACATAATTAAAAACATAAAAAAATACGAGCATAAAACGTGAAATGAATGTAAACACTTTTGTTAATTGATGTTTGGGGATTTTATTAGATCACATCACTTTTCAAACCGTATATCTTGAAAATGCGCTTCCTTTGCCATTTTCGATAGTGAAAAATGATATTGGATTCAATTTCATTTCAATCATTTGCTTAGTTTGTCAGAAAGCTACGACACCATTTCTTTTGAAAGACTGTAGTATGAGACGAGAGATACTGACACTTTCTTCCTAAATTCGCGCACAAAGGACTTAACAGCATCGATTTGTAGATCTTGAAACGCTGAATACAAAAATCAAATTCTCGAATGTCACAGACAGTCGTTTTCGGTTGTAGGTAAGGTTATAGGATTCCTATTGGAATCCAATGGAAAAATTCAAGAAATATCTATGGATTGTGAAACGTACCTGCCAATTTTCGTACATTTTCCTTTGCAGAAAAGAAACTATTTATCAAAATGTCATGAAATTTGAAACATGATTGAGTTCAGAACATCAACTTCGTTATAAAGGTTGATGTGAGTCACATGATTCAGTATTTAATATCTGAGAGCCTCTACAAAATGAGTAAAATCGTCAAAATAAGTCGAAAAATGAAATTTACTCATTTTGTAAAGGCTCAAACCGCAAATACTGAATCATGTGACTCAATTTAACTTTTATATTGAAGTTGATGTTCTGAACTCAGTCATGTTTCAAATTTCATGACATTCTGATAAACAGTTTCTTTTCTGCAAAAGAAAATGTACGAAAATTGGCAAGTGTTTCACAATCAATATATATTTCTTGAATTTTACCATTGGATTGCAATGGGAATCCGTAACCTTTCTTGTAACCGAAAGCGACTGTCTGTGACATTCAAGAATTTAATTTTTGTATTCAGCGTTTCAAGATCTACAAATCGATGCTGTTAAGTCCTTTGTGCGCGAATTTAGGTAGAAAGTGTCAGTAGCTCCCGGACTATTAGCAACAGAGAAGTCTTCGTGACCCTTGACAAGATGATAAGCAGCCTATTCTGCACGCCCAGAAATGCAAGTAAATGTAGAAATCTTAGGCCGTGATTTAGGGTCCTAGAAAATCTATGGAATGTGCCCTACAATGATTAGGCCGTTTCAAAGTCCCGGTTGACTGGATTGGGTTCAAAGGTCGGTTAATTCAACTGAATTGTGATTAGCGATCGCTTATCTGACAGGTTGATTGATCAATTGAATCGTGACCTTCATTGAACAGGGTAAGATTCATTTTTGTTTGATGAATGAATTCATGTCACAATAGAACTATAGCTACATGTATGGGATGATGAATCAGTGTTCCATTCATTGTTAATGCTCCTAGCAGAAAGATCGCCGTCATTCTTCTGATTTATCGGGACCTTACAACTTTGTAAATGTAACTTGAACCGCAACTTTGTAATCTAAGATCAATGATAAGGTTACCTTGACCATAATCCGTTTCAAATTATGTTATTGAACAGTATTCGGTTATTCTAACGAGCGTATTAATACGCTCGCTAGAATAACCGAATACTGTTCAATAACATAATTTGAAACGGATTATGGTCAAGGTAACCTTATCATTATTCAACAGAACATGAACCAGTCTTAGCTAGGTTGATTTCAATTCTTTGGTTGAGCTAAACGAAAACCGCATACAAATGAATGGTCGATTACACTAGGTGACATGCCACGCTCAATTACGCGTAAACCACACGCAGTTACACATGACCCTAAACATCCGTGGCTATGCGGGGAATTGCTGCAGTATCTGCTATATAAGCTAGTATAGTTGGCGGTCCTGTTATATAGACTTTGCGTCTCATGTGACTGCATGTATCAGAGGCTAAACAATGTGATAGGACCTCAATTTCATGATCAGGGAAGACAGAACATGCCTAGCTGTTCATCCGTGGTTCAAGCGGCAACGCAGACAACCGTAGACGACGCGCAAACTATAAACGCTCGCCCGCGCGTATTCATAAACATTCCCTATGTCTTAACAGCATCAGATCAAGTGATTTCTGACTCTTAGTGTAGCGCGTATGTACGCGGGTAGAAGAATAGAATGTCCTTAACCACGGATGTTTGGGGTGGTCCGTAATTACGCGTGAATCACGCATGGCATGTCACCTAGTGTAGTCAACCAGAATCTGGTTCATTTGACTGGAATATGATTGATCTCGGTTTGATTACCCCAGAGATGTAACCGGTCGCCGGTCCGGTCTGAAGAATCAGACCGGCCAATACCGGCAGAGACAGCTGGCAGAGACAGTCACATCGGCATAATTTCATCCGGTGTGATGTGAGGAAGTGTCCTTAATGTTGAATCCATCATGTCAATCAGTAAATTGTTAATTTTGGCAGCCGTTTTCAAGGCACATTTACATACGGTATGCGCTCTCCTTTAGGCGTGAAAACTTCTGTGCAGGCAATTCTGATATCTATCCGGTACGCACTTTCCCGTTCGATACTTGATGCATGACTTGATCACGTGCTTTCCTCAGCAAGGCGCGCGATCTTCTCACGTACCAGTGGCTGCTTCTCGGTGCTAGGCGTCTTTTGACTTAGTTAGGCCCTTCCAGCCTATTTTTTCCCATTGCACTGCCAATGAAATTCTAGAACTTTTAATTGTTGTGAAAAATTAACATATAAAAATGTAATCACCTATGTCTCTTTCCATTAGGTGTAGCGTATGGGGAACTGAAGGATTTTAATCTGATAGCTAAGCTTAGACTACATTTTGCCATACGTCTATGTAAAACAAAATCATGCAGAGTACCGCCATCGTCGTGTCCTTCTAAATCTCTAGCTTGTTGTCGTAAAATGTTACAAAGGTACGTTCAATAGATGATGCTGCATAAACCTAGCTTTAGACAAAATCAAATTAAGTGTTCCTAGCCTAGGCTAGGAATTGTAACATTCTAACATGTAGCTAGGGCCTGCTAAGCATATAACAGGCAGGTCTAGCCTACTATAAAGGACCTATCTGGTACAAGATGGGCCTATATATATAAAGGCCTAAATATAGTGCATCGTAGGCCTGTACATTATATTAATGCCTACCTACAGCTATACATCAATCTTATGCTTAGTCTACTCTATGAGCCGATAGCCTAGTAGGCTCGCACATCAGGTTTCGGCCTCCAGCCTCCATAACTGACCTCACGATAGGCCTATTCGCTTGTAATCTTATGCGGCATCAAGTTATAGGCAACAATGTTTAACTCTATATATTCATCGAAATATCCGTTCGTCGGTCCACTGCCGGACTCCGGTATACCGGTGCCGGTCGCCGGTCCGGTCCGGTCTGGAATATTCCGGACCGGTTACATCTCTCGATTACCCCCACGAAAATTCCTCATTAATTTTCATGAGATTTTTTCTCACATATGTCTCTTGAAAATTCATGAGGATTTGGAACGTTTCGCATAAAATATCTCATCAAAGTTCATGAGTTTCTCATAAATAAATTAACAGTTGCTCTTTCATATTTCTGAATTGATTTTTATGGCATTTCGGTTTTGAGGCTTTTTTAGCCTCGCCACGTTGCCCCGAAGCATTCCCATGCCATGTCTACGAAGGTATTTCAGCATTCGCAATAATGAACCATTATGATATGAATTTGAACGGCAATTGTATTATATGTCTATTTTCTGCATCATTTCGAGACGGTTCCTGTAGATCGCTTTGATATATTCTATACTGTTGCCTTTTATCCTTTATAGATCAAACTTGGAGATTCTGATCGATTGAATAAGCATTCTTCTGGCTCTTTCCTTTCGCAGCTAGCATGCATACCTTACTACTTATAAACTTATTTTCACAAAACCCTCATGGGTGTTCTCATTACCACTCATTATATTCTCATCAAAGCATCATGAGAACATCATGAGTTAAATATTTTCTCATGCGAATATCATGAGACTCATCATAACCTCATGAGCTCTATAAAGGGTTCAAAAGAAAAGATTCTTCGGGTACTTCCAAGCGATTATTATTGCGTGTGCGACGTTTCGCCCCAAAGGCTTAATCATGCACGAATAAAGATATACAGCGCAACATTCACATCATACGACCGAAGAAAATCGATAAAGAAACTTATCACGTAAACACATGTTAAGGTAAAAAAATTCTACTGATAACAAAGATTAAAAGTACCATGAAAATTAAGAAAATCTTGAGGCGAATGTGCAAAAGTTCATATGGTTGAAAGATTCTTGTCTGTTCATAGCTTGGTTACCAGCATCCTTGATGTATCTGCTTTCCAAGCTCCTTCTCTTCACATAACCTTTCAGACTTCGGTGCACGATCTCCCATTCAATATTCATTGAATGTCCTTTATGTTCAGAAACAAAGTGTTCCTTCACTGCAGAGGGATTACTCGACATTACGTGTTCCTTTATGCGCGTCCCTACCAATCTTGATGTCTCACCGATGTAGTATTTCGAGCACAATTTGCAGGTTATCTTGTATATCAGGTTTTTCTCAAAAAAGGAATCTTTCTCCTTTTTAGAAAGTTACATGCACAGCAATCGGCAGAGCATTGAGGCCTTTCCTTAGGGGGGTGGAATCTCCGTTTTAAGCTGCTTCCACAGTCGATTGAGCCTTTGGGGCGAAACGTCGCACACGCAATAATATAATCGCTTGGAAGTACCCGAAGAATCTTTTCTTTTGAACCCTTTATATTATGGAACCGGGTACGTGGAGGACTCGGCCTCAGGGGCATATCACTCATGAGCTCTCAAAAATCTCATGACTCCGCATTAAATTTCATGAGTTCTCATGAAAAATTTTCGTGAGCAATTTGGATTTATAATAAATGAAATTTAGTGGGATATATTATTAACTCTCATTCCGGAAACGTATCTCGCATACCATGTAGCTATGCTCTGTAATATGTTATAATAGCTGCTAACTCACTATCACTCATTCTACACTCAAATGTGTCGGGCATGTGGGAACGCATCTTGCGCAAAGTTGACACATTATCAGCTACATGATGTCATGCTAGAGTTCAGTAATACTTTTTTTAGCATTTTCGCTTGCGAAGTTTGGCGGCGAAAGTTAGCGACTTAGAGCTCTACGCCTCGTTACAATCTTGCCTCTTATTTTCTCTAATAATCCCTGTTTCTCTATTGCCGAGACTCTAACTTATGTCTTTGATAAAATGAATAAAAGGAAAATCTGCATGTGTATGCATAACATCTCATCACTTTCAGAAATTTACAACAATAACAAATATTTGAATCATTTCAGCATTTATTATACTATGGAAAATTAAAACTAGTATTTTTTAGTTTAAGCTTTCCTGAATTTAAAACAAGCCTTTTAACTGATCAGATCGAGCATGCGATGTATTTTCATATGAAGCTAACATACAATACAAACATTACTACTTACTG
>CAJQUW010011076.1:0-17130 GCA_907163375.1 Prostheceraeus crozeri
GTGTTATGAAAACTATGTTTTCTTATAAGTAGTTGATAACTATGTCTCGATGGTTTGATATCTCAACACTCCACTTGTCTTGTATCATGCTATATGCTCAAAGATATCTTTCTTAGTGCTGTGGTAACTTTTGACAATTTACTTCAAAATTTGTACTTGTCCATCAATGTTGTGATCTGACCATAAAGGAATCATACACTTTTGGATTTGTTTTCTATTGAATTGGCGTCAGTTATCATTACATTTTTTAGGTGCCCCGGGTGAAGGATCACGGCCACTAAACGTGTAGATGACGTATATATACATACCAAATGGTGAATTTGCAAACATTGCAAATTCCCTTGATTACGTGTGGAATGACGTATTACCTTCCCGATGAGCATTTTGATTTTGTTGAACAACAAATTGACCTTTCACATTGGTGACAAACATTGTCCTTGGTACACTTGAATTGTGGTTTTGAACATTTCTCGATATTGGTGCATGCATCTTTGGTGGGTAAACATTTTTACCAAAGGATTTGAAGTAAGGATAATTTTGCATTTGAATAATTGATCAGAGTTTGTCATTGGACATAAATTCACAATACTTTGCAATAAACTAGTAACATTTGCTATTTATCGTATAGTCAATCAATCAAATTACCAAGTATTTGGTCTCATTAATCGCATAACCTGCATTTGTTATTTGTTATATTGTCTTGAATTCTGAAAATTTTTTTGTGTATTCGTTTTTTTAGTGATTCATACTCACACATTATGAGTCAACAAAGTAAAGCTAACGTGTTATGAGGGCAATCTGTAACAAAAAACAATCAAGCGCAATCTCTGATCTTTGTGAAAATGATTTCAATACAGCGATTGAAACTGACATAGATGCTTGTTTGAATATGTTGAAAGATCAATCAAGTCGCTTAGAAAGTGTAGTAAAACGAGTTGATTGAGAATGATTTGATTGGAAGTGATGATTGGTTGTACTTGAAGAGGAATAATGTTAAAATGAGAGGGAGTAGTACCGCCATGAATGATCAGTGCAACAATAGCAACAAGCTTCATTCGAAAAAGCGTAATATGCGCAAATTGCTCAGAAGTAGTCCTGAAGGTTCATGAATGTTGCTGCAAAGTGTATATTGAACAATGTCAAATAACTCCAGGTTTGCGACTCTTCCCCAAACTCCACAATAACCGTCATTCACGGGCAATGTAATTAGAGTGGCATGAGTTTGGATGAATGCTATCACAAGCTGCTGACGACCGAACAAAAATTCGTCAAATGTAGAAAAGTTCGCCTACCTCAAGTCGAATTTTGAAGGGAGGAAGCCCTGAATACCATTGCTTGGGTTAACATTGACGAATGAGAACTACACAGTTGCATTTGAGGCTCCTAAAAGGAAAGGTATGGGTCAAAAAATTCGTCGTAATCCGGTGGCACATGTACGAGAATTGCTCAACACTTAGCCATGGTAAATTTTTCGAGATGTCAGATCGTTGCGAGCATGTTGTATGACAATGTTAGGAAAAAAACCATGAGGAAAATTGTGATATTGTCGACTGTAAAAGTTGTGGTAGACAACCACACGAGCTACCATGAGAGATGACCGCCCCCCCTTCCCCACCACTTCTTTTGCGATTTCCATTTCGATGATCATAGTACTGTGATTAGTTTGTTTGAATAAATCATCACGGGCTTCCCAGTTGTCCAAGTTGCAATGATATCAACATTTGATGGTCAATCGTTGGAGCCGATTTGTATTATTACATTCGTATTACGAGGAAAATGTATTCGCTTGAATCAAAAACGTATACGTTGCAAATTGAAACAGTCTTCGGATGGACTGTCCATGGAAAAAATTGGCTCGGAAAATTGGTAATCGTACAACAGTAACCTTGTAATCCACTCTTTGACAGACAATTCAGTCGTAAAGCATTGACATTGAGAAATTTTGGGACAACTGAGCTCGCAGGTATAATTCCGAAGGGTGAGCTTTCTATTTGCGACAAAGATGTGTCATTCGCTCATGAAAAAACAATGAGTTTTAAGAATAATCGTTATGTTGTCCGCTTTCCTTGGAAGTCTGATGTTTGTTTGAGCTCTGATTGCTTGTATCAATGCAAAGGTAGATTAAAACAAACAATGAATAAACTCTTACACACGGGTAGATAGTTTGACAGACTACGACAACATAATCAAAGATTATGTTGCATGAAGGAGTCATTGAAAAAGTTGACGAGCCTTTCAAAAATGATGATCATAGGTATATTCCACATCATGCTGTCATTCGGGAGGAGAAAATCTCATCCAAATTGCGCATAGTTTTCGATGCTTCGGCAGAAGATGACAGCAAGACCTCTGTGAACGATTGCATGTACGCAGGGCCAAATCTTTTACCAAACGCTCTCGGTGTGCTGACGAGATTCAGGACTGTATGAATTCGCGATGATTGGAGATATTCAACGTGCCTTCTTGCAGATTTCATTATTCGAAGATGATCGAGAATATACCAGGTTTCTTTGGTTTGAGGAGAAACTGGGTAATGAATGGCCGAAAACAAAAGAAACCACATTTCGCTTTACTCGAGTACCTTTCGGATTTCGAGCATCGCCCTTTTTGCTAAATTCCACTATAGCTCATCATTTACGGAAATACGAAGAATCTCACAGAAAAACCATTTGAAGCAGTGCAAGGCAACATTTATGTCGATGATTTGGTGCTATCAGCCTCTTCACCACATAATCTGATCAAGCTGAAAGGAGATTTGATTATAATTTTCGATGCTAATGTCCATGAAATTGCATAAGTGGAGGTCCAATTCGAACGAAATCGTTGAATTTGAAGAAAGCAATGACACTGTCAAAGTTCTTGGAATCAAGTGGAACTACAAAGAGGATCATGTTTCAATCAGCTTGAACACTGAGCACTTGAAGTTGGAAACCAAACGTCAATTCGCAAGTTTCTTAGGCGAAATTTTTGATCCGTTGGGATTGATATCGCCCATTACTTTGCAGTACAAATTGATATTGAAAGATATTTGGGATTTAAAGCTTGATTGGGATAGCAAACTCCCCACAGCCATAATGAGTAAGATAAACTCGTTAAAACACAGAGCTTCAGAAAGTTGCGAATCTCGGATTCCTCGCTGTTTAGGGTTGAAAGCAGAATTCGATTATGTTGAATTGCATGGTTTTGGAGATGCCTCAGCGAAGGCATAATGGCACAGTTGTTTACCTGAAAACACCAAATTCTAGCTCTGCAATAAGCAACTTAATTGTATCGAAAACACGACTATGTCCGAAAAATGATTTATCAATCCCTAAACTAGAATTAATGGCTGCGTTGATAACTGCAAGGATTTTGACACAAATGAAGCAGGAGCTCACAAATATCACAGTGGCGAAAATGTACGCTTGGTCTGATTCGAAGGTGTGTCTTTATTGGATAACAGGAAGCCAGAAAAGAACACAGCCTGTTTTCGTGAAGAACCGGATACTTGAGATACAAAAATTTGATTCCAGCAAGCAATTGGCGCTACATTCCAACGATCAAAACCCAGCTGATTATACGACAAAAGCTATGCCCACTTGTAAATGGCTGAATTCAGATTTATGGTGGAATGGTCCTACTGAAATTCACAATCCCGATGACGTTCTTTGCTTATCAACTGCAACACATGTTGAACAGGAGGAGTACGAGGACATCGAATGTCCAGTGCTTCCAGCGATCGTACAAGAAGATTTCATTGATATATCAAGATTCTTCAAATGCAACGATTGCTCAGAACTGTATGCTATATTTATGCATTTCATTTCTCGATGCAAAGGTGAAAACGGAAGCAGTTCTATTCTTCTCTAGAGATGAAATTCTGAAAGCAGATAACGAGGTCATCAAGCTTTGTCAAAGAAAATCATTTTCAGATGATTATCAAAATTTGATCAGTGATAGGGAAATCTCCAAGAGCTCCAAGCTCCATAATCTCGAGCCATTTTTGGATGATGACATGATCTTGAGAGCAAAAGGAAGATTGTCGCAAGCCGATCTTATTTACGACACAAAGCATCCAATCATTCTTGATGATTGTCATTACACAGAATTGTTAATTCAACATCGTCATTCGCAATTGTTTCATGCTAAACTCTCGATCATTCTTGTGGATATTCGTAAAAGATTTTGGATAATAAAAGCTCGAAGAATCATTAAAAGAGTTATCAACAACTGCGTCAAATGCAAACGCTATCGTACTAAGCCGCACATGGAAAGATTCGCAGCCTTACCACGAGATCGAGTTTCTGATGCATCAATGCGACCTTTCGAATCCATAGGCCTGGATTATTTTGGACCGATCATTCTGTTCACAGGAAAGAAGAAGTTTTATGTTCTCCTAATCACGTGTTTGAAAATTCGAGCGATCCATATGGAAGTTGCTGAAAGTTTAGACGCTGAAGGCTTCATGAAGGCATTCATTCGATTTATTGCTCGTAGAGGAATTCCATCAAGCGTTACTTCTGATAACGCAAAGACATTTCAGAAGGCTGCTTCTATGACTTCTTTGCAGTTTCGGATTGACTGGAAATTCAATACTCCAAAGGCTCCATGGACTGGTGGCGTGTGGGAACGTCTTATACGAAGTGTCAAGGACTCCCTACGATTCGCATTAAAGAAAGGGTTGACCAGTCCAAACGACTTTCACACCATTGTTTGTCAAATTGAAGAGTTGATTAATCGCAGGCCAATAACATACTATTGTCAAGAGGACGAAACTCTGCCATTGACACCAATGAATTTTTTACTTCCAAAAGAAGGAATCACAGCAAGTCAATCTAGTGAAGTTTTGAATAGAGCCAGCGCATTGACTACCTTCAAGGACACCAAAAGAGTGTTCAATGCATTTTGGAGACGCTGGAAAACTGAGTATCTGGTTTCGCTGGTAGAGAACAAATCACCCCTCAAAATTCGAAGTCATAACCTGAGTATAGGAGACATTGTTCTACTAGATGAGGGTACAAAGCGTGACTTCTGGCCAATGGCAAAAATTTTGCAGCTTCACTACGGGCGTGACAAGATTGCTAGAAGTGTCACTCTCTTTTGTAACGGAAAGGAGTTGAGGCGGCCAACTAGACTTGTACATAATCTGGAGATTATTTGATAAATTTGTCTGTTGTTAGTTGATGAATTTATGTGTTGCAAAAGCATCTATATCAGTTTTAGAGTGCTCATCTTTCCATAAGTGTGACCAAACGTTATGAACTTGAAATGGTTACACTGCTTTTACCTTCCCCTAAAATGGTGTTAAAGAATGATTTCGGCGAGCAATGTGCATTCAACATTGTTGTTACGAATATCGCATAGGAACAGTACAATTCGCTTCTGTTGGGGAGTGTTATGAAAACTATGTTTTCTTATATGTTGTGATAACTATGTTCTCGATGGTTTGATATCTCAACACTCACTTGTCTTGTATCATGCTATATGCTCAAGATATCTTTCTTAGTGCTGTGGTAACTTTTGACATTTACTTCAAATTTTGTACTTGTCCATCAATGTTGTGATCTGACCATAAAGGAATCATAAACTTTGGATTTGTTTTCTATTGAATTGCGTCAGTATCATTACATGGAGAAAAGGACGTTAAAAGGACGAACTAAAAGTAAAGTAATATGCAGGGCCGACCAAATATGCATAATGCATAAAAATGCATATTTTTTATGTATGAAAATAAGTGCTTTTAAGTTCATAAATAGATGATTTCTTCAAAAAAAACAGGAGTTATCATAGACAAACTGTGTCTCGTTTCCTGTGTTGACACCTATCTTCTCCTTTCTGTCTTTTACCTTAGATTACGGTCTAAGGCTCAGCAGTGGACAATGTCTACTTTTATCTGGAAGATTCCCTATTTTCAGAAGACACTACATACTATATATACTGCTTATTAATTGGTCGGATTCCTGTGATTCCTTCACGTTGTCGCAAGCTGGAAGAGACTCACATGTCACTGCCGCCCTCTCCGATAACCACCCGTTGGGGCACATGGATAGATGCAGTGGAATAATACCTCAACAATTATCAGACCCTGAAAAAAGTGATTGTTGACTTTGAGGATGATTCTACAGCAATCGCTAACCTGAACGAGCTAATCGAAAAATCGGACACCGAGATTACAAGAGGTATCGTAGACATTTCCTCTAAATATGGCTCTATTTGTCGTTGTCTGAAGCAACTTCAAGACCGTAAGTGCAATCCGTCTCAAGCCAAACAACTGATCGATGGCATCAGCGATGACTTTGATGCGAATATAAGGATTAAGCTGGGGCACGTTCTTCAAAAGAACACAGGATTCAAGACGCTGGTTGAGAGGGACTTTGAAGGATATTCATTGGAAGAACAATTGCTCTTGTCGCGATTTCCGGTTACCTATTCTGACGTTGAGAGACGTTTTCAGAATACAAGGCATTTATGAGGAGGAATCGCAGTAGTATAACTGAGGAAAACATCTGCATGCATTGTGTATGAGGAATTAACTCAAAGTGCTGACAGATTATTCACCATTCATGCATACACACGCCTACATTTCTTACCATATTATAGCTATTTCTATAATCAGAATGATATTGCAAAAATACAGTTTTCATTGCATAAAATTACTTTTTTAAGCGCATTTTTATGCGCATAAAACGATCACTTTTTAATGCATATTTGGTCGGCCCTGGTTATGTGCCAATAAAATTTTAAAATTTCCCAGTATATAAATGCTCATTGAATAAGGAAGTTTTGTTTACGTTAGTCAAGTCGCTTGATGATTTCTGACATTTGATGAAATCGGTGTCTACATCTGATCTCAGGATTTAATAAATCTACACTTACTTGGGTGTGAAAAACGAGCAAAGACTTCATTGCTAAAATTTACCTTCCTCATGTGTAAATATAGTGATTCAAGCCAAATACATATTTCAGTTACTGTTTGATTTGCAAGCCAAACGGAATTGCACACAGCATGATGTTTGCAGCATCTATACTTGGATCAAAGCATGTGTGCGACTCATCATCAAATTTGCGTGTATAAGCACAGAGTACTAGCACTGAGTCAAACGCCTTCCTGTTTCTGACTATACACGCCTTCACTCTCCTCAATGAGTTCTCATTTATGTAAATAAACTGAACATCAAGAGATTCCTTTACTTTGAAATCGAGTTGACATGAATTCTATAGATGAGAATCATATAACAGTGTATCCTCTTGAGCAGCCGACAGCAACATAATCGATTTCACAAGTAGTTCTTGCATCAGAAATCCGAAAGGTATCATAACTATTGAGAGTACCGGCAGAGGAGCCTGGACCACAACGGTACCTGACGCTTTTCACAAAGCGTTGAGTTACTATTAATGCTGGATAAGAAGCATTCAAGTTGTCAGAAGGTCTTACGCTAATTTTTGAAAACATCCCGTGCTGAATTGCGATGTAGAGGATGAGGAATTAGAAATTTCAAATAATCTATGAATGTGGCCAGAGATTATTCTGATCACATTGGATCAGCGTGACGATCTGTGAAGAATTAGATTGTTTAAGCGTATCACTTTGCTAGAAGTGCAAACTGATTCAAAACGATGGTACATGCAGGAACTTACTAAGTGGACAAAAAGAAATTTTTAATACCTTGCATAGAGAGGAAGAATAGTCGTGCGCCGCTTGCGGATTGCTGTGAATTCCTTCAAAATGCTCCGATGGCCACGATTCCTTCCGATTCGAAGAATTCAGGTCATTGCGCAAAAGTTTTCTCGATAATGTTGTTCCCTCCGATCATTATTAAAAAAGTTAGCAGGCGCACGAAAAAGCGTTCACAAACTTGTGTAGAACTTGACATCAACTGTGTCTCTTTGCTGTGTGATCGGTTGATAACAGTCAGTGAAACAATTTGGCACATTTTGGCGTGTTTAATGTTGAACTGGCTGTTCATTGTTCGATTTCTATGACATTATGTCACCAGATTGTGCCATTTATTAACATTACATGTTCCAATACTTCCTTTCTACAGTCCGTTTCATAAAAAGTGGATCATCCTAAAATTTGACTAAGTAAAACATCAGTATGATACAGAAAATTTTTTTCATGTTATTTCATGTCCCTAATATATTTAAATGTCCTTATATAATCTGATAAGCTATGATACAGTAACGGTTCTTAAGAAGCTAATATTTTGTGGCCCTACCCTTATTGTCAATGACATTACCAATTCGTCTAGGCATTGATTCGATGATATCGTTGATTTTTGACTGATCTAACTTTCTCCCTTCTCTTTTTTAACAGTGACGTAAGTCGTGATACGCCATCTGTAGGTAGCAGTGAACGACGAACGTTACGTTTTAGAATACTCCATACATTTTCTATGGGATTCAGATCAGGAGAACGAGCTGGCCAAGATAATGTCCTAAGCCCTAATTGAGACTTGCATAAGTTGACTCTACTACTCCTGTGACACGTAGCATTATCATCCATAAATAACCAAGTCGATGGATCACCAAGTGGATCTGTCATTTGGACAATGTTCATTCGTAAAACATTCACATAGCGTTCAGAATTCATGGTTCCTTGCTGCATGTGAAGTTCAGAGCGGCCATTGGTCCAAATGCCAGCCCTGCAAAGGCTGACACTTTGCCTTTTGTGAATGCGATCTCGTTATTGTTTATTTGTGCTTTGTATTGTTTTCAACCGGTAAGAGATAGATTTCTGGAGTGCTGCCAACACCACCGCAACGAAGTCAGGAAGCTATGGAACATGAAGTCCAGTTAATCACATGTAGCAGTTACATTATTGTTGATGAATAATGGTGCTATACTGGCTCTTATTGACCGATTTTCTTTATTTTTGTTTTGCTTGATAGCTTTTGGCTTGTAGAACAACATATTACATAACAAAGGAAACAAATGTAATTTTATAAGAGTGAGGTATGATTTTGTGTAACATTTCTAAATGAAGAACAAATTATCTACTACTTTTTTGTCTATAACAGGAAAACAACTCAATATTCATGCTTGAAATTTCCAAAAATGATATTAGTAAGCACAACTGACATATCTTCCAAATTTCAGAGAAATTCGTTCAAGTTTGGCGGAGTTAGACAAAGTTGAAGTTAAGGCGATGTTTAAGGGTGATCCATTTTTTATGAAACAATCTGTAGTTAAACAGAAGAAGAGACGACCTGTCTAATTATGTGTCTGTGAACCCTTTTATCTTCACTACAGCATCAGTGAGTGAATGGGGAGCGCATGTACTGACTGACAAAAGACTGGAGCTTTCAGATGATCAATTTATCCACCTGAGTCGCTATCACTTGCTCAGAGATCTGAAGATGTGCCACCAGGTACGACCTCCCGGATGCAGTGACTATCAAGCAACTTTCACACTGATCAATCATCACAGTTCCACATCACTTCTTTTAGTGTTATCGTTTCGGTACATTCAACAATTCGGGCGCAAAAAGAGATGGGAGATATTGTGGGAAGACGGTGAACGATGAGTCGAGTTGAAAACTCTTCAGTCAATTTCTTTCTCGTTATCAGCTGAGAAACAGAAAACTTATAGAATTTTATCAGAATCCCACTGCCTGGAAATATCAGTTCTCAGACTTCCAGTTCAGATGTTGCAAGAGGCGATTGATTAATGAAATGGCAGTTTAAGATAGAATAGTTCATAGGGGTGCTGCACACTCGGGAAAGTCTGGTGTGGCTCTCACTGAAACGTTTCTCGAGTCCGACTAGTCGGCTAAATCTTTCTGATAATGTAGATGAATATGCTGAAACTTACTGGATGAATCACTCAATCACTACATACCAAGGAAAACTGTAACAGAGCAAGGAGGAGGGAGAAAGGAAAATTCTGGAGGAATGATCGTGAGAAAAAGGGCATTGAGGAACAGAGAGTGAGTTTTGACACGTTCTCGTTTTTTATGGCTTCACTAAGAACCGCAGACGTTCTAATATGCGTCCCTCTCTAATAAGGCACCTCACAAATGCATCATACAATTTCGGAATTGCCTGAGTGTTATTGGCACAGAGCACTGAGCATGCAGCTTACTTGTTTCAAGTTTGAGGATCCACATAACTTCTAGTGCAATATGCCATCTTGTAGAGATACTTAGACTATACCAAAGAAGGAATCAATTCTACGAAGTCAAATAATCACGCATCTAATCCTTTTACAGCATCCGGTAATACATTTTATTTCAAGAAATTCTTCAGAACCGATTATCCTTTCACTAGTTCACACACTAAAAAGTTTTGCGCATTAAACATTGAGCAGTTGATTGTTGTAACTTGCATTCGTCAAGAAGATCATCCGTATCAGCACATAAACATGCGAATTAAATTCTGAAGCAGCGCCACATTATCACTATTTTTCGACGCCATGCGACAGATAGTAGGGTGGCTTGGGTATGGTCTTATTTTTAAATGCATTTCAATTTCGTGAAACCACCAGAAAATGTTGAAAATCCAGGAATCCCCGAAAAACATGGAGTGCAGAGTGGCTAAGCATCAGACATGTTTTGATTACACAGAAAAAGCACTACAGATTACATGCTTGGGTCATTCGAATCATTTATTGTAGGCAAGCCGATGCAAGCAAGATCCCAAAAGTGAACCCTTTCCAATGCGCTTCTTGTTTGGAAGGCTACCAGGAATTAGCGGTCACCTTTGCTCGGTGCTATCGAAGCTCTATCCACTGATTGTCTCGTTTGTGACAGCCATGAATGTATTCGTTAGAACGAGTAGCATGCAATAAGTATCATTTTACAGGTTTTCGTTGAATTGACGCAGTAAGATTCTTTGAGGACCTCGAAAAGAAATATTTTGTTGGATTTGTACTCGGAAAGTTAAAGTTATTCTGCAGTTCTGATTTGCAGAAATTCAAACTTTGTTTTAAATTTCAATGAAAAAATTGTCAAACGGGTGCTCACATTTAGATGCCGTGATGTGCTCTTACGTCAATCTTTGAGGTGGCAATTCATTTATTGTCCTGATTTTATGAAAGTAAGCTGAGACATTTGAGACGGCATTTGTTTGTGAAAAGTGGAAGCAAGCAATCTCTGGAGTGAAGAAGAGATAGTCTTCCACTCCCAATTGAACATTCCCACATTTGAAATTCAACTATGCTCTATATATCTTAAGAAAATTGATTGGTATATGTCTCATTGCTCAATTTTCAATCACAATTTCTCTGTTTGAAACATTTTCTCCATCTTACAATAAATATAAAAAATCGAAATGGTAGTGCACTACTAATGCATGAATGGCTGTGCTGAATAAATGACTTTTATTCTATAATAAAATCCTTTCATTAGACAGGTTAACATGTACGAGTATCTGTCTGTATCAATCGCCACAAGACAGATCCTCGCCGACATTGTATGACTAACAATTTCATATTTTACCGTGCTGAGAAGGGATCGAACGGATACCCGGGTCTGGATACAGTTCTGGTCATTTTTCAGGTTTGTCAATGGTACGTAACAATAATGGCCTGCTATTATTACCAGTAATTAAGTTTCCATCAGAAGAAACTTCTAACCGACAAAATGATTCAAAAATTAAAACAATGAATTCTCTCATTTCCCCCACTTTCAATTGTTCATTTTGATACTTCCCCTATTCTCAACAACATTTTAACACAAAGGCATAGACCCTTAGCTGCTATAGACTTAAGTATAGATGGAGGCATTGTCATTGAATAGAAGCAGGTACACGATTCGGACATGCAAGCCATGCACCCGATATTGACATTGATAAATGCTGATTTCCAGGGCACATGTGCGGGTCGACTGCCTCGATTCCACGGTCTATCTAGATTTGAGCATCCGAGTGCGACCAGGCCGTGGCTTTCAAATTGAACAAAAGGGAACAGGTCCTGTTGCATTCTAATCAAATAACCGAGTACGGTCAATCCCGCATGCTAAATGTTTGATGTGATACTTAGAATCTATCGCTAAGAATGAATTTGTGTTGTGTGTCTTTGACGATTTTAATCAGTTTTCCCGAAACGCGTTATTTTCTACTGTACTTGAATTGACAAATTAGCTGAATACTTACTTAAATTCATGTCCACACCTTGTAATTGAAGCATATGACAAGAAAGTATTCGGAGTTGTTTTTCTTTATATTCTTTGTATTCTGCAATTAGAGAAATCTTGAGAAATTATTCACGTTCGACGATGTTCGATGTGGAATACATGTTTATGCAGCATCAATCAGATAACCGGACATATGTCTGCATTGTTCCACAAGAGGCAAACCTTTTATATTTTGAAGCTTATAGCCACGGATGTCACATTCAGCCACTGAAAACGGTAAAAGGCAAGCAAAAGCCGGTAAAAAACTATCGAGTCGTCACAAACTGGCGCTCGTGAATTCAACGGATTTTTTTCCTTTTTCCTCAGCTCTTTTTTAACTGCATGTAAGATCGCATATTTTCATCTTTTCTTGATACTAAAGTGAAGTAATGCGGCCTGTGGGCGTTGTAGAACTCCCTTCCCATCTGGAAGCCTCTCTCATGCACAGCGACAACTTTTCGAATGTGGCCTGAGGGGCTACAACAATACTGGTACATTCATTATTAACTGTGATCAGAGCTGTAAGCGGGCCCGGGCCTGGCCAGGTTTGGGTCTGAAAATTTCCGTGAGCACTCGGGCCTAAATATCTAAAATGAGGCCTATTATGTCTAAATTAACAATATTTTCCTAATTTGTTCACAAAAATTCTCTGAATCAATTCATTTGAAGGTTTATCAACATGATTCTTAAGTAATAAGGTAAAATAAATATCGGCAGCAATAAGTCATAAATATGCTTTTAAAAATTTAAATCCCATGTAAGGAATTTCCTGCTATTATCTGAGTTAAAGCCATTATTGAATAGATTAGGTAACCAAAAATTATGCTAAGTCAAGCAGCACACTGCTGTTTTTCGACTCTATACGCTGCAGGTAAGTTAAACTGAAATGTGTCAACTATGTCACGTAGAAATTATGCTAAACAACAATATATTTGTGATATACAGCTAGTGTTTGGATCCCGGGATCCGGATTTCCCGGGATCCCGGCGTATTTTTCTTGTCCCGAATCCCGGGAAACAGAGAAGGGAAATCCCGGGATTCAATTTTCTTGAAAAAGAAGTTATTAACTTACATAGTAGTTGTGCGAATCTGCGTTTATCATATTTTAGTTAATGATTGGCTACATAGTCTGTATAGAGTCGTAAAAGGCTAGTAAGTAGCGCCGCAAGCTGCATAGTGCATAGCACAAAAGCTAGCTATTCTGATTATGCATAGTACATTTGTCGTCTCATCTGAGGCAAGGACGTCTAAATATAATAGCAGTCCTTGTCTGAGGTCATATTTCGCCGCGTCATTCGGCAGAATGAATCATGTTTTGCACTGCTGCTGAGTATGAATTGTATGATAGCATGATGTTAGAACTGAGTGATCGTGTGTGACGTCTTGGGTGTGACTACAGTATTCTGTGCATGATTATGTGCCACTTCTGTGGTATGATTCTGTGTGTGTGACTGCTACCGCAAGGCTTGCGCAAGGTCACGATTGGTGCGACAAGCCAGATGACCGTCACCGTTTCCTTCCTTTTCCCATCTCCATGGAGATGAAAATTGATTTTGGTGTTAGCGCTCAAGAAGAATGCCCGTAGTATATAGACTACTCCTTCGAGTTGAGATTTCAGTGCAGTGCAACGTCTAAGCCATGGATTCACCCGCCTGGAACTATTTTACGAAAGACGATACTGGCTTGAAGGCCATCTGCAATATTTGGCAAGCTTCTATCGGCTGCAAAGGATAATCGAACTAGCGGTTTGCTAAGACATTTGAAGAAACATTATCGTGAGCTTGTGCCCAGAGAACCGCAAAGCTGATGAAGACATGGCTGATCAACCGTCACAGAGGAAGAAGTGAAGCAACAAACTCTTAGATCGAGCTTTCATGTCTGCTAAGCGATCATCACTAGCAGAAATACTGGCAAGACTAGCAGCAGAGGACGGCATTTCAATACGCGCAATCACAAGGAGCAAGTTCATTCGGAATTCTATTTCAGCACAAGGATATACGCCGCCAAAGTATAAAAAAACTGTTATGAAACTGATATCGAATATCATCATGCGATCGTCGCTGAAGTCAAGAAAGAAATCGCCGACAAAGTTTCGAACGGAGAAAGATTCTCAATCACCCTGGTATAAGAAATCGTCCGTATATGAATGTCAACGTCCACGACAAGGCTGGGATGATGAATAATTTCGGACTAATTCGTGTTCCAAATTCCTGTCCCGCTGAAAAAGCGCGTGTGTCATCATCGAATCGGGAGAATGGAAGGACTTTGGATTGTCCTTCTCATCACATATTGTTTCTTCGACACTTTGGATTGTCCTTCTCATCACATATTGTTTCTTCGACAACAGACGGCGCCTCAGTGATGCTGACGTTCGGCAGAATTTCACGGCTGAACACCAGTTGTGCTTCATCACGTATTCATCTTGCTGTTGTTGTTCGGAACGTTATACAAATCTAGTGCGACGACAGAAAATGACATTGAGGAGATGAGCAGATTGTGATGACGAGGATGAGGGGATGGATACCGACGATTGATGACTCTCAGGTCTTCACTTCAGTTGGAGAGAGTCTGATTGAAAGCTCTCCTTAAGAAGGCTTCGAGAAACGGTCCTGATATTCAGAAAGTCACCGGTGCGAAATATACACTCTGCAAAAGTACGTCCTTGTTCAGGAAGGGAAGGAATTGGAATTACTTCATGACTGTCCAACCAGATGGAATTCCCTTGAGACGATGTGGCCAGGATTATTTACTTCTTTCGGGAATGTGTTACAAAAGCATTGATTGATCTGAAATGTCGAGCAGTTTCAATTGGAGTAAGACCATGTCAAGTTGCATGAGTTGCTTGATGCTCTCGGACCAATCCGTATGTGCGTAGGGATGGCTTGAGTATAGTGATACTAATCTACTCAAAGTGATGGATTCTTCGATTCTTATTCGACGTAGTGGGGAAAGCAAACATCTCCAATAAGTCAGGACGCTATACACGGCATGCGAATCCGCTTGATTGAAAGAAGACAGCAGGACATCACGTCTCTGATCAAATTTCTACACAGATCTGTATTGAACAGGAGAATGACCACATTCTTTGAGGAAATGTCATTCTATAGAAGGCCATGGTGAGCTTGGGAAAGTCGTTGTTAATACGGCTCTCAATAAGTGGAGGATGTTGATGATGAACAAGAAGAAATGACCATGGCACCACTGTCCGAGAAGGATGTGCGGTAGCTGAAGGCTCGTTATCCAGTGCGTTATACGATGGCAGCTATTTCAATTTCCATAAAGTCAGCTCCCAAGATTCCAACCCATTTCAAGGCTTCAAATCCCTCAATCAAGAGTTCGCAGTTACGAAGCGATGGGGAAACGAACGCCAAACTTGGAAAGTCTATATAGCTATCTGATGACGATTAGAACAACTTCGATTGACAGTGAAAGAGCGTTTTCAATTGCAAGGCAACTTCGTCACGCGTGTTCGTAACCGACTGTCAGACAACTCCATAAACGCATTGTGTTTTTGAAGGGACTATTTTACTAAACGCAAAGTAGGGTTCTACTTTGTGCCAAATTAGACAGCAGAGTAGGAGGACATATTGTGTAATTGAATTAGTAAGTTCGTACATTGTTTGTAATCTCCAACCAATGAAGCTTTAAAATGGACTGTTTTGTGTGTTTTTTCTTTTCGATTGTTTTTTGTTCGATTCTCTTATAAGACAATTCTCATGATCTTACCCACTGATTTGTTGTTTTCATTGATCCGATGTAATTCATTTGTACAGTTCATGTATGAGGACAGTTAACCTCGAAAAAAAAACTGATTTCAGGAGAGGGACTCGAACCCAGACAGTCGCTATCTAGGCGATTGCTCTACCATCATGACATTGACAGTGCAGACCAAAACAGACGTCGTGTCTTAATTGGGGGAATAAGACATTTATCATTTCATTTTGGTAAGAATCTGAAAGGATTTGAAATTAGAACCTTAAATATATTTAGGAGAATTTGTCCACCGGATACATGTAGTATGAGGCACCTGTAGGCCTAGGTCTAATTATTAATTAATTACATGTATATTAAACACAACTGGTTTATAAGTCAATAGGCCTACTAACTACTTTCGTAACTTTGTACCGGTACCGTACAAGAATTACCGCAGAATTTGTACCAAAATCAGAAATAATTCTATCAGTAAGCAACTGTAGCAGTTAGCAATTTTGACAATACAGCTTTCCCAGGCATTAATCGTGATTAAAAAAGCTTGCTTGATTAATTGCATCTCAAATGTGCGGTACCGTAATTAAAGTGTCTCTAAATGCTATTACCTTTCCAATACAACTCGAAAATAGCCACCAGTAAAATAAATTGGTAAATACAAACCCTTCCAATGCACCTAGAAAATAGTCGAGCTAGCAAAATTGCCAACAACATGGGACTTTTTGGGACTTTCGGTTTGACCCGGGAAAAAACCCGGGATTCGAAGAAGCTTTGTCCCGAATTCCCGGGATCTGAAATTGTCCCGGGAATTCCAAACACTAATACAGACGCAATATGCACGTGCATCCACAATGAAAAAAATATTTATTCGAAGTTTAAAAATTCACCTTGCTGCTCAACAGTAATCAATTTACTTGCAGATGGCACATAGGCCCTACAGCATGCGATCATGTAAGCAATAATTGGCAAAGCGATGAACTTTAGCAACCAGGCCCAGATACATTATTCATCCAGGCTCGCGCCGGGCTGAAGGCATACGGGTCGGGGCCGGGTTCGGACCGAAAAAGGCGTTCCGGTTCCTGCTCAGACTGTGATGTCAACCTTGCCGGAGACATCTTTACGTGCTGTGAATTCTGAAGCATGATCGACCAGCTCTTGCTCTAAACTGCACTTCAGATTCTGTGATGGACTATGCATCGGCAACATTCGAAATCCAGATAATGATTTGAACTGGAAGCTTGAAATTAAATGCAAAGGAGCTTCACGAATGTTTTGGTCATGTCGACAAACAAAGGAAAGTATTATCTCATCGGCTTTGAACATTCTTCCT
>CAJQUW010011077.1:0-21650 GCA_907163375.1 Prostheceraeus crozeri
AACATTAAGGCATCTAGAATGCTCCTTAAGGCGGATCATCTGTATACCCAGTTATTTGTCAATGTTGGTTTTTTGAAAATGAGTTGCTTTGGGTCCAAAGTGCCCTCTGAAATGGGGACCAAAGTGCAATACATGATAAATTTCCTTTTTTCTTTTGTATTTGCAAACCATGTATTCAGTGTCTCAACGTAATGAAATAAGTGTCATTAACTTAAAAAAATGTAATTTTAATCCATCGCATGCAGCCTTGAATTTCCCGCATGCAGTCTGCGTCTATGGTCCATTTAGGTTTCTGTGAGTGAGTGCAACAATCAACTGCTTCACTCATCCCTGAAAACCAATTGCTATTAGACGTTGCCTCATAAGTTCAGCTTATTTTACAAAGCTTTTACGCATGAATATAGTCTCGGGTCTTTCAAAAAGCGGCCATATTCCAGTCAATTCAATGCTTTCAGCTTAACGGGGATTTCTGCTATCCATTCCTTCCGATAGAAGTGCTGGTACTCGTAAATTGAACAACCTTCTACAAGCTATCTCTGCTGATGTCGGTGCCCTGATGACGACGAAGGCGTGATAAAGTATTGTGTGAGGCATGTGTTATTAGGAAATATTCAGCCTCATCCGACGAAGGCTCTGTCTGAAATGAAAATCAACTCTTTCTCACGATATGCCCCCGGAGGAAATGTGCATCCAAAGTAACCGAAACCAATTCGGGAACCAGGCTCTCCATTGAAAACCGGGTGAACTTGAACTGGAATGTGGCTAGCAACATTTTGGTTGAGTACAAGACAAATGTTTTTAAAGCCTCAATTCCCTGATCCTGTTGTTTTTATTTCTGTTAATAAATGCACTATTTGCATAATATATATTCAAAAATCGACTTTTCGCCAATTTTTGTGGGTAGATGTGGAGTGTTTATTTTTTTAAAAAATGATTATTTACTGCCTTCTTACCAATTAATTGTGAACAATTCAACCATTTTTGTCGTAAGGTAATTTTTTTCAGAAGTCTAAACATCTTTTAATTGATGAGAAAAAAGTGGGGTTAGGCTATATAGGCTAGGCTATATTAAGGATTTTACCTAGGTTCAAAATATTAATAGCCTAGAGAGAAATGAATATCATTTTTGAAACTACCACATCCGAAACTTGACTTGTTAACAGTTTATTAATGTGAGAAAGATGCGTCATTAAGCAATTAGTAAAAATTGCTGTAAAACATTAATTCATTTTTTGCTATGATAGTTTGTATATCACTTAACTAATTACAAAAATAATTGAATACAGTAAAATCATAGAACAAAAATGTGTTTTGGCGATTTATTTTATAAAATGAATTTCCGTGCGCAATCATGGTTTTTTTAGCAGTGACTTGTGTCCCATGCAGTAGCAATTTGCTCCCCGCTATAGGGGATAATGTGCAGGGTCGTTACATGTTACAAAACATGTCCTTGTGCAAAAACTATGATATGTAGGTTACACTTTCAAAAAAATATTTTTATTTGTGAAGATATCTTTCACATCTGTGTAAAATTGTTGAGTTCTGATTTGCGAATAATTTCGTCAAATCAAATGAGAATGAGTGAAAAAATGCACTTTTGGTCCCAGTCCTCCCTAGGTTGAAACTTCAGCAAATTATTGGCCAAATGGTATTATCTACGAGCAGAAGAAAGTAGCGTAATCAATAAGCAACAATTGAGCTGTGAGGACTAAAGGTACTGCCAACTCTACCCATATCATACCTGTAGAATTCAGGATATATGACAAACTACGAACCATGCATTCTGGATTATGTTGTGACTTCTGATAATTACCTCCTAAGGAATCATTATTCCATGGTTTTCAAGTTTTTCAATAAACTTTCATGTCCCTTTCAGATTAATGACATACTTATTTTTTAATTAAGTCAACTTATTTCTTAGGCCTAATCGTGATAATGCGGTCCATGTCAAAAAAATTATGCGTTATTTTCTACCCAAGGCTATCGGCAAAATGCCTGCAAGTAACAGAAAAACTCAATAAAACTGTCATATAGAAAATGGCGTAAATATTACATTGACGACGATTTTTTCAGAATGAAAATGGCGTATCTCATTTTTGCAACTTTTTGTCAGAACAGATGCTTTTATTGGGGAATAGAAGTTATATATTCGAAGTTGTGATGTTGTTCTTCTATACAATGGTATTTCATTTGTCTTGATTATATAGATTTTTTTCAGAGAAAAAACGGTTTTTCGTGATTTTCTCGAAATCATGCTTTTTTGAGTTTCGCCATTTTGTGCGATGACGACGATATGCAGGTAAATCCATCTTTCTTCTGTTCAAATATTCGTCACCTTTCCTCTTAGAGGTCTTTTTGGGGGAGCCATGTCACTACTCACTGTTATGTCAGTTGAATTGACTGTGCAGAGAAACTTACCGTTCATATTTTTTATAAATTAGGATCGACACACCTCTTTTGTGACCTCGGCTCGCATTCGTAGTTCGTGTCTTATTCAAGTCGTTGACTTAGCCGTTGGTTTTTTACAAAGTCTGGGGCAAACTGTTTAGATCATGTTCGATTGCTATGTTTTTTGGGACGTCAATGCATCTTCAAGGAGTGGCAGGCAGTGGCGGGGATTCACACAAGAATAAAATATAAAGACAAATATATAAGCGAATTAGTTCGTTCCAGGATAGCACGGGAGAATGAAATTAAGTTTGATTATCATGAGTGAAAGGGTCGATTATATCTCGGGCGGCAGCACGGTATTAATCAAATTCGTTACTATTTTATCTTAGCTAGCCATCACAGACTGACTCAATGCAATCACTCGAAAGAAAACAATAGCTTTATTAAGTAGAATACAAATTACAAAGTATTATATCCTGTAAGAAAGAAAGGCCTACATGTAGGCAACATCAATATACGTATTATCAATAATCGATCATTCGTCTGTTATAAATGTTGTAATGTTCTGATAGCTATACGTCCTATATCAAATCAATGGGAGGATAAACAAATTAACTGTATAGTAGTAGCTAGAATGCTTGATGTAGGCTAATCAACTTGTTTAAAGTTTATTGTATAAAAGTAAGTTATAATTTTTAAAATTGTAAATAAAATGATCAAATGATTAAATATAATAAAGATATTTGTCTAGGAAACTGTAGATTAATGTCGCTAGAAGAAACCCGGAAGATAAATGATGGAAAATATAATTTTTGAAAATGCCATCTTTTGTATTGAGGTCTACAACATTTTACTAACTAAGTCGGAGTCCGGAGTCCTATCATTTGATAGGACTCCGACTCCGGCCAAATGATCGGACTCGGGGGACTCGAACTCCGAAACCCCTTGCTTAAAATACAATCGTGGCTACATTGTGAGAAACATTCGGCAGAACACTCCTTGTCTCTCAATGTGGTAAATTTCTCTGCTAGACCTATGGCCAACTGCTCCGTCTCATATTTAGAAAATGATCGTGGCGGCCTGATTTATCCAATAGATGGTGTCAATAAGTTAATTGAATACAACAGAAAAAGTTCTTCGCAACTACATACCCAAAAATGCCTCTGACTGGCAAATTGCCACTCATCGATTCATAGACCTCCGCACTGAGTCACGAGTCCTTCAATTTTTTGGAAGCCGGGTTTATGATTTTGTTTCCTGAACTCAATGGGACATGAATTAGCATGCTCAGTGGAGGAAGAAAATCATATTATAAAACTCGTCGGATCATCGTCCAATAACTATGTCAAAGTAAGACTTCACGCAGTTGCAAATATATTTCAATCGCGTATCGGTGCTTGAAAGGACGTCCTTCTCAACGAAAGAGACTCAATAAACTCATTCTTTTCCGCAATGAGTACTGTAAGAGTAGAATGCTTTCATTTCACTAAATTTTATACTTTACCATTATCACAAATTGAAGTTTTTTGACAATTTGATTTATGTCTTGGAGATACTATGATTGTGGTCTTTTTCCGTGATAATACCAGGTTATTTAATCAACTTACTATCGTGTTGATGTATATCAGTCGTTTATCTTTAATACTAGAGATTGGGAGTTTGATGAGTATTGAACTGTAATTATCTGATAAAGTGGAATCTTAACTTCATTTAGTTTGAGGCGAAAAATACACCTGATCTGTCGCTCGCCAAGAGCTTCTTGCCCGACAGCTGGTACAGAGGTGGAGGACACAAATTTAGGGAAAGTCCCGCGATCTCCTTTACCTCTATATCAAATGGTAGGAAGGCAGACGTCATTACCAAGTAGATTCCGGGAAACATTTCAATGAAGGAAGGTAGTCGAATGGAATTGCAATCATTGATTATTAGAGGGTAAAGGAGATCGCGGACTTCCCTAAATTTGTGTTCTCCACCTCTGAACCGCAGCTGTGGGCAAGAAGCTCTTTGTGCGGTAGCGACAGACAGGTGTATTTTCGCCTCAAACTAAATGAAGTTAAATTTTTTTTCCCCACTATTTTATCAGATAATTACATTTCAATACTCATCAAACTCATCTCTAGTATTAAAGATATAAAACGACTGATATACATCAACACGATAGTAAGGTTGATTAAATAACCTGGGTATTATCACGGAAAAAGACCACAATACATAGTATCTTCCCAAGACATAAATTCAAATTGCAAAAACTTTCATTTTGGTGATAATGGTAAGTAAAAAAATTAGTTTTTTTTTGGACAAAATAATAAGAAAAGGTATTTCAAATAAAAAAATTCTTGATGGACGTTCAAAAACAGTTTCCCATTGAAAACTGGGAAAAACCCTGGGAATACACAAACCAGTACACAACCAATACAATTTGTATCCGAAGAAGTTACTTCTCGCCTCTTGACAAAACAGTGCCGTCAACGCTTTGGCGTATAGGAAGAGACAAAGGATTGATTACACTTAACAGGGCGGCTCCCTTCTCTATCTCACTGGGCGGAATTTCATTTCAAAGTTTTCGTCGACCTTTTTGACAAATGGATTAGTGATGTATATACATGTATACCGGTATTATATTGCGAGTGTGTGCTCTGTGATTTTTTAATGAAATGATCAAAAACATGGGGGGCATGAAAGAATAAGAATGTGCGCAAATCATTTCAGTTTGTATCAAGATGAGGCAAAATATTTATCTATATCAGTAAGTGCCCTATTAAAACACAATTAATAAAGAGGAGTTATTTTTCAAAAAATATACGCAAAAATCAGTGTGATAGTTCATTTTTAAACATGTCATTTTTTGTTTCAACGTGATAGCCGCTATTTAAATAATGTTAGGACTATATAAAAAATTACATGGTCATCATCACATGCAAGTAAACAACGACTTGCATATCAGGAGAAGAATATATTTACTTTCCTCTAAAACAGAACTGCTTTTGTCGCTTGCTGCCTAGATTTGTATTGAAGAACACAACAAATGTTTCTCTCCAAAATACAGCTTACCGTACCTGAGTAGTCAAATTTTTCACGTCAGAATTGCAAATCATACGGATCAACTTGATAAAATGTGATCAGGAGATTCACTTCAAGGTCATTGTCAAAATATATGTCCACTGATATCGGGGAAAATTGTGAACCTATCAACCTTTTGTAGCACAAGATTCTCAATTTTTAATGTCAGTATGTTTTTCCGTTAGGCAAGAGTGAGACATCAGTCACACCTGGAAATATTGATACGAAATAGCTTCTGCAACGCAAAACAACAGAAAAATATCCATAACTTGGTAGTTCAACAAACCACTCCTCTCTGTTTCACAGGAGAATTGAGCAAAATTTACATCTAAATTCCCGGCTTTGAATCACTCAGATATGTTGTCAAACAGGCATCAATGCAGATTGGTACATTTAACCCGAATATGCTTCTGCCTTCATATGACGTAGATGACCATGATCAATTTTTGCTAATCTTTCAGTTTCCGAACTATTGCATAGCTCGCTGACTCATGTAATATACAGAACATTTCCATCAGATACGCAGTCAAGTTGAGAGCCATCAGACTCGCCATCGGAAATCCTCTATATCCTAAGACGCACCGTATAGAATTGCTCACGTTAGCTTGATTACCACAACTCATTCATTCTTCACTATCTACTCTCTATGAATAACGCATAGAAGTCCCACACGCGCTAGACTCAAAAACACGTTTTACTCACCCCAACTCCTATTCATCACTCCCTGAGGAGCCTGTTAGATGTAATTTGATGCACATCTTATGTCATACTAGATCGAAAAAATCTATGTGTTTTTTCATCAAAAAACACTCATTCTTCACTAACTATCCTCTCTTATGAAAACGCAATTCGAGAAGTCCCAGCACTAGCTCAAAAAACACGTTGTACTCACCCCAAACCCTATTCATCACTCCCTGAGGAGCCTGTAGATGTAATTGATGCACATCTATGCATACTATGATCGAAAATCTATGTGTTTTTTCATCAAAAAAACTCATTCTTCACCAACTACTCTCTATGAAAATGCATAGAAGGTCCACACACTAGCTCCATAAGACACGTTTACTCACCCCAACCCTATTCATCCACTCCCTGAGGAGCCTGTAGATGTAATTTGATGTACATCTATGCATATTAGTATCGAAAATTCTATGTGTTTTTTCATCAAAAACACTCATTTCTTCACTAACTACTCTCTATGTGAAACGCATAGAAGTTCCCAGACCACTAGCTCTAAGACACGTTGATTCACCCCAACCCTATTCATCACTCCCTGAGGAGCCTGTAGATGTAATTTGATGTACATCTATGCATAGTAGATCGAAAATCGATGTGTATTTTCATCAATAACACTCATTCTTCACTAACTACTCTCTATGAAAACGCATATGAAGTCCCAGACACGTTTACTCATCTCCAACCTATTCATCACTCCCTGAGAAGCATGTAGATGTAATTTGATGTACATTATGCATATTAGATCGAAAATCTATGTGGGTTTTTTTTCATCAAAAACACTCATTCGTTCACCATACTACTCATCTATGAAAACGCATAGAAGTCCCACACGCTAGCTAAAAAACACGTTTACTCACCCTATCCTATTCATCACTCCTGAGGCGCTGTAGATGTAATTTGATGCACATCTATGCATAATAGATTGAAAATCTATGTGTTTTTCATCAAAACACTCATTCTTCACTACTACTCTCTATGAAAACGCATAGTAGTCCCAGTCTCTAGCTCTAAGACACGTTGACTCACCCCAACCCTATTCATCATTACCTGAAGAGCCTGTAGATGTATTTTGATGCAGATCTATGCCAAATAGATCGAAAATCTATGTGTTTTTTCATCAAAAACACTTTTTCTGCTAACGTACTCTCTATGAAAATGCATAGAATGTCCCAGACACTAGCTCATAAGACACATTTACTCATCCCCAACCCTATTTCATCACCTCCTGAGGAGCCTGTAGATGTAATTTGATGCAGATCTATGCATACTAGATCGAAAATCTATGTGTTTTTTCATCAAAAACACTCATTCTTCTCTAACTACTCTCTATGAAAATGCATAGAAGTCCCACACGCTAGCTCAAAAACACGTTTACTCACCCAACCCTATTCATCACTCCTGAGGAGCTGTAGTTGTATTTTTATGCACATCTATGCATACTAGATCGAAAATCTATGTGTTTTTTCATCAAAAACACTCATTCTTCACTAGCTACTCTCTATGAAAACGCATAGAAGTTCCAGACACTAGCTCTAAGACACGTTTACTCACCCCAACCCTATTCATCACTCACTGAGGAGCCTGTAGATGTAATTTGATGCACATCTATGCATACTAGATCGAAAATCTATGTGTTTTTTCATCAAAAACACTCATTCTTCACCAACTACTCTCTATGAAAATGCATAGAAGTCCCACACACTAGCTCTAAGACACGTTTACTCACCCCAACCCTATTCATCACTCCCTGAGGAGCCTGTAGATGTAATTTGATGCAGATCTATGCATATTAGATCGAAAAATCTATGTGTTTTTTCATCAAAAATCCCACTCATTTCTTCACTAACTACTCTCTATGAAAACGCCATAGACGTCCCACACGCTTAGCTAACAAAACTACGTTTACTCACCCCAACTCTATTCATCACTCCCTGAGGAGCCTTGTAGGATGTAATTTGATGCACATCTATGCATATTAGATCGAAAATCTATGTGTTTTTCATCAAAAACACTCATTCTTCCTTAGGTCTACTCTCTATGAAAAACGCATAGGAAGTTCCAGACACTAGCTCTAAAATCCGTTTTAACTCACCCCCAACACTATTCATTCACTCACTGTGGAGCGCCGTAGATGTAATTTGGCATGCACATCTATGCATACTAGATCGAAGAATCTATGTGTTTTTTCATCAACTAAACTACTCATTCTTCTCAGCTAACTACTCTCTATGAAAATGCATAGAAGTCCCAGACACTAGCTCTTAAACACTACGTTTACTCACCCCAACCCTATTTCATCACTCCCTGAGGAGCCTGTAGATGTAATGTTGATGCAGATTCTATGCATAGTAGATCGAAAATCTATGTGTTTTTTCATCAAACAACACAAATCATTCTTCACTAACTATCTTATGAAAACGCAATAAGAAGTCCCACTCGCTAGCTTAAATACGCGTTTACTCACCCCCAACAACTATTCATCACTCCCTGAGGAGCTGTAGATGTAATTTGATGCACATCTATGCACCTATTAGATCGAACATCTATGTGTTTTTTCATCAAAAAACACTCAGTTCTTCACTAAAATACTCTCTATGAAAACGCATAGAAAGTCCAGACACTAGCTTCTAACTAAGACACGTTTTACTCACCCCAACCCCTATTCATCACTCCATGAGGAGCCTGTCAGATGTAACTTTGTTGCAACATCTCTGCCATATTAGATCGAAAAATCTATGTGTTTTTTCATCCAAAACACTATTCTTCAACCAACTACATCTCTATGAAAAATGCATAGAAGTCCCACACACATAGCTCTAAGAACACGTTTACTCACCCCAACCCTAGTCATCACTCCCTGAGGAGCATGTAGATGTAATTTGATGCACATCTATGATATTTAGAATCGAAAATCTATGTGTTTTTTCATCAAAAACACTCAATTCGTCCACCATACTACTCTCTTATGAAAACGCATAGAAGTCCACACGCTAGCTCTAAAAACAAACGTTTACTCACACCAACCCTATTCATCACTCCCTGAGGAGCCTGTAGATGTTAAATTTGAATGCACATCTATGCATATTAGATCGAAAAATCTATGTGTTTTTTTCATCAAAAACACTCATTCTTCACCAACTACTCTCTATGAAAAAGCATAGAAGTCACAGACACTAGCTCTAAACACGTTTACTCACCCCAACCCTATTCATCACTCCTGAGGAGCCTGTAGATGTAATTTGATGTACATCTATTGCATATTAGATCGAAAATCTATGTGTTTTTTCATCAAAAACACTCATTCTTCACTAACTACGCCTCTATGAAAATGCATAGAAGTCCCAGACACTAGCTTATATCACAGACACGTTTACTCACCCCAACCCTATTCATCACTCTCTGAGGAGACTGTAGAATGTAATTTGATGCAGATCTAATGCATATTAGATCGAAAATCTATGTGTTTTTTTCATCAAAAACACTCATTCTTCACTAACTACTCCTCTATGAAAACGCATAGAAGTCCCACACGCTAGCTCCAAAAACACGTTTACTCAACCAACCCTATTCATCACTCCTGAGGAGCCTGTAGATGTAATTTGATGCAGATCTATGCTTATTAGATCGAAAATCTATGTGTTTTTTTCATCAAAAAACACTCATTCTTCTCTAACTACTCTCTATGAAAACGCATAGAAGTCCCAGACACTAGCTCATAAGACACGTTTACTTCACCCCAACCCTATTCATCACTCCCTGAGGAGCCTGTAGATGTAATTTGATGCACATCTATGCATATTAGATCGAAAATCTTATGTGTTTTTGCATCAAAAACACTCATTCTTCACTCAACTACTCTCTATGAAAATGCCATATAGAAGTCCCACACGCTTTAGCTCTAAAACACGTTTACTCACCCCCCAACCCTATTCATCCAACTCCCTGAGGAGCTGTAGATGTAATTTTGATGCACATCTATGCATACTAGATCGAAAATACTATGTGTTTTTTCATCAAAACACTCATTCTTCACATAACTACTCTCTATGGAAAATGCATAGAAAGTCCACACGCTAGCTCAAGACACGTTTATCACCCAACCCTATTCATCACTCCCTGAGGAGCCTGTAGATGTAATTTGATGCAGATCTATGCATACTTAGATCGAAAAATCTATGTGTTTTTTCATCAAAAACACTCATTCTTCTCTAATACTCTCTATGAAAACGCATAGAAGTCCCAGACACTAGCTCAAAAACACGTTTACCTTACTCATCCCAACCCTATTCATCACTCCCTGAGGAGATTTGTAGGATGTAATTTGATTGCACAATTCTCATGCACTACTAGATCGAAAATCTATGTGTTTTTTTCATCAAAAAACACTCATTCTTTCACTAGCTACTCTCTATGAAAACGCCATAGGAAGGTCCACAGACACTAGCTCTAAGACAACGTTTACTCACGCCCAACCCTATTCATACACTCCTGAGGAGCCTGTAGATGTTCGCCCTTCTTCGACATTCTTCGCTTTAAAATTGGCTGAAACATGAGCGGTGCATGCATTGCTATGGAATTGTCGTCAACTAACAAACCAAACGTAGGAAAGGTTTAATAATCTAATAATAACCTTCCATTAGGAAGTTAAAGGGGTGCCTCTTTTTTACTCAGATGGAATTCGAGATCCTAGAAATCGATGCAGGGTAATTTCCTTTGTAGCGAATCCTAATGAGAAACACAACCTTAAATTTCAAACACAAAAACGCTAAAAGATTTGTTTCGTGATTCACTTACGAATTTAGCTCTACATCATTTCTTGAATCTACATGCACACTATTGATTTTTGCAATATTGTAGCTGAGTATCGAAAGTGATTTTTAGTAATTAATTTCGTAATTGCTAACACCTGTCCTCCCAAATTTTTCTTGAATCTACATGCACACTTATGATTTTTTGCATATTGTAGCTGTATAATGCGCAATGTCTTTCTTTGATAGCTCTTTCTTGGATGGATGATGGAAGGACAGAGAAGAGTCGAAAGAACATTCTCCCCATCTTAACGATGTGACAAATACAATTTCTCGACTAAGATTACCTTTCAGAGGTCACGGGACGAAAGTCCCACCGCATCAAACCGGGAGTATTTTTTGAAATTGTAAACTTGATTGGGAGGTTGAATGAACAACCGAAAGCACATCTGGAAAAATCTAAGCGAAATACCAAAGCATGGCCTATTATAAACGCGACCTTCACCAACCTCTCAGAATGAGATGAACCCATCAGTAGTGCTCAACCTTCTTCGCGAAATATATCAAGGAAAAAAGGGATGCTGTGTGCTTCGCCATATGCTTGACACTATTGCCTGATGCAAAGCAAGAAAGACCAGCTCTCATAATATTCGATTTGTGAAAGAAAGGTGACGTTTGAAGCCTTTGCTAGATATGTCACATGCAGAACGAGCGCTGAACGGGTGAAAGCCTGTATAGGTAGAGAAGGCGGGGCGAGGGGGAGGAGGAGGGAGTGTGTCTCTCTATTAGAGTAGTGCGCGAGCGCGCTAGCGATGACCTCAAGCATGAGCAAATTGCGTGGTCAGGGACACATGGTGGGCGACACAATGGCGGGGCAATATCGTGATAAATACAGGCTCGTGTGAAGGGAACATTGTTCAGAGGCACACTTGTACATTGTTATGGGCCCATCGCTTGAATTTAGTATTGTTGAATACCTGTTCGCACTACGTTAACTGCACGTACTTTTCGGTGTTGCGCAGAAATGGTACGATTTTATGAAACCCAATCGATCAAACGACCACGTCTCTTTAAAAGAGATTCAAAAAGATGAGCAGTCTAAGGATGAACAATGATGAGACCGGTGCATCATACAGTACAGTGCCAGTCACCGGAGTACACTCCGTTGGTGTTCACTTCCCAAAATTCGACTGTGTTGGCGAACAATATCACCCGCAGTTGCACGGACCTAAATGACATTTTCGGACAGATGCAAATTTACGATCTCAAGATACAGCTGGAAATGCAATTTCTCTTCACATATCATGAATTTCAAATTTTGTCTCTTCTACACAGTGATTCGATTGAAATTTTTAAGCTTTGTGAATACTGCAATCCAAATTCTTTGCAATCATACCAAGATAGACATTTCTTCTGCTGTATCCCATTGTTTGAAGCATTGATCGCTGCAATCAATCTCAGAGAAATCAAGACAAGTACGATGAATATTGGGATCGAGCCGAATCAATGGCAGCAAACATTGGCATTGAAGTTATTGCTCCCCGTCGCAGAAAGGTGTCCTCAAGAATCGATGCAAATTCTGCAAATCAGACATGCTTTGAGTTTAAAACAGAATGTTCGCGTGAATTCTGCTATGAGGTCATAGATCTCATGCTCCCACTGCTTTGCAATCACGATTTAGTTATTGAACGAAATCCACAACTGAAATCAATACAAGCTCTTGAGGCCTCGCGCGTCACTTCAGAAATTTGAATTCTTTTGACAACTGGCAACACAATTTATCCCCGTGATATTCCATGATCAATACGCTTAAAGCGGAATACCAACTTTTTGTACACCAATATCCTTCAACGCAAACCGCACCCAAATGACGAGCACAAACTTATATTTGTACATGGTAAATAACAATCAGACAAAATGCTTTGCATCTTTACCAACGTTGGTACCGCTTTACTGACTTTGCCCCGTAACATCAACATCTTTGAGCGTTCTTTTTTCCGCGTTGAAGTTTGTTAAAAACAACTTAGGAACCACATTTGAACCAGGACCGGTCTAAATGACTTGATGTCATTGCAGTTGAAGCAGCTCGATCCCAGAAGCAAACACTGGGCCGCTTGCCGGGATACTTCTGGGAATCATTTGCTAGCCGTCGCAAATAGAGCTTTTTCCACTTTGCGAAATCTATCATAAACAGCAGCTCTTTTACTTGTGGTCTCTATAATGCCTATCTACAGTGTACCCGTAGATTTAAGATTTAGGACTTTAAATTAACTATGCCTATACAAAAGAAAATCAATTGTATTACGGTGCAAACGTGTATTTCAAGACCATCCTATACTTCAAAGTTGTAAAGCGGTTTTTCTACATTGTATGTATAAAGCATTCGGATTACAGTTAGTGTTAATTAGCCTAAGCATATCAGCAACATTAGGCCTATACAATTACAAGTGTGCAAGCTCTTTTATGAAACATTTAAATAGTAATGCCATGCAGTTTACTGTAGAGGCCTATACCGGTAAGGCTACATTGTAATTATCGGGTGTATACATACACATAATTGTGTGACGTTTGCTTGTACATAGACGTGTATAACCAGAAATTTCCTATTCACGTTTTATTGCTAGATCTAACAATGTAAGTTTCATAGCTTATCCAAGTTTGTGGCTTGTGCCATGAAATCCCAAAGACGATGCTGAAATACATGATACCATGCCGATAGATTCTTAGAATCATTTTTTGTTGACCGTGTAGTTTACCCTCAAACCAATTTAATTTTTGTGCATGAACTGCCTCATAGCACCGAAATTTGTTTTAATCCGATTTTTGTGACTGAATCCAAAGACGACTGATATCCAGCCATGCCAACAGATTTTCTTAGAATCATTTTTTGTAAACGTGTAATTTTCCCACATAACCATTTGTTACTTTTTATGCCTAAATGTTATACTTCACAGGAAGCACATTTTACAAGCTTATTTCATATCCTCGTTTATTGTTTTCTGATCAAATGAATCACATGCACACACCACTTCTTTGTTTAGGCATACACAGTGAGATTTTGTTTGCATGAAACCTTATTCTTTTAACAGAATCTGCCTTTTTGATTGTTTTTCCGATCCACACCACTAGATTTTGTGAGAGTACCCAGCTTATAATACTCCTTAGTGAGATTATTTCCTTGTCAATCGTGGTTTTTCGAAATTGAATTGTTAAATAGCTTGAGTTTCTCTAGATATCAAACCAAAGCGGTGTGTTGTCACGTGTATCACGTAATTTGTTCAGAGATATAAGATAAAACTTGTTTATCTAACTCTGTTGCCATCACTTTAAACATGAAAAAAGGCGAATGAATGAAATTAGAATCAACAATCCGAGATAGCAAGATATAGAAAATTCAAAATATGTCATTAATAGGCCTACATGCGCATGGGGGTTGAACCAGCAAGGTCACGGTCACGGTGAAAGTCAATGTGTGGAGTGGACACATAAACTTATGAACATGATGTCACAAAAATGGGGCCGATTGCACAAAGTTTTTGCGGCGCACGACCCCCTGAGTGCATCGGTGCAAAACTCCATCCATGAAATTTAACTTCTCTTCGAGAATAAGATGTATAAATCGGCGTTAACAGTTGAGCCATGAGGAACGAGGAAAATACAGCCCGGTCCTGATGAACCCGGGATAATGTTGTTCAGGGCTCTGACGGGGCCCTTTTAGGGTAGGGTTTTTCGGTAAATACCCGACGGTAAGTTACCGGGTAAATTACCCCTACGTACCGGGTAACATATATTTAAAATTTACCGGGTAATTTTATTTATAAAATTTTGTTTATTCAGAATATTGAGGGAGGCTTCCATCCACTTGTTTTACTGACTCCTTGCAAATTTTTCCTCCATTTCAAGACCGGTTTTCACTTTAAACACGTGTGTAGTTATCGTATGTAAGAGCCCAAATTGAACATTTTTGTCATTTTTGGATACATTACCGATTCTTTAATCTGGCATCTGTCGTCCAGATCTCCTTGATTATGTTAGGTAGCTGTGGCACTAAATGATATTAGTGTTGATGTTTAAAATTTGTCGGCTGTATTATGAATGTAGGACCTATAATTTGGAGGGTGTAATACTGGTCTTGCCGTAGCTTTCAGTCGTATGTAAAAAGTCATGTGTGAAATCTTGTGTTTTTGAAGAGTTTATCTAGTATATCAGATCAATCATAATATCTTTTTACTGATGATTTTTGTCGTGTTAATAATCCGTTCCGCATGGCTTTCGCCGCAACCTAGTTGATCAATAACGTATTTTGGCTACCGACCGTCCGCCCTTAATGATGTCCAAATTACTGTATTTTGTACCACTATAGACGCAGCTGGTACCTTCATGCTAAATTGTACAATTAGCCTTGTACATCCCTTTATCAAATCGATCGCCACATCTGTTGGCTCCAAAAGTCTCAGGCCACATAAGTTCTGCTTATCGCAATCCGCAATCATGTTTTCCGAAAACCAAGATGTACTACCACTCTTCTATTTCCATTTTGGAACGGAAAAGGGAACTAGTCCGTTCCGTTTCATGGTTATATAATAGATAGGTGTGATAATTCCACGTGGCCTACTGGAATCAGCATGCAGTAAGCAGTGCGATGCGAATCAAGACCTGACATGATCTACTATCGCATTTGTACTCAATGCCACTTTCGGGATCTGGCCGAGTAAGGACTCAGTCCAAAAAAAAGAATGCCATTTAACCAAATATCGGGTAGCCCCCAATTAATACGCAATGAAAAATATATTCATAACTCCGTTCTAATCATTACACCTTGGAAAATATTTCTTTCAAATCTGAATTAATACAAACAGAGACATTCTGTATGAGAAAAACAAAAATAACTCACACAGACCTAGTATATGAGTCTTAAAATGCTTAAATTAGGCAGTTTTCTTAAAAGAAAAGTTGAAAAATCACATTCCTGGTTTTACCCTTGCACTTTCAATAGTTTTCGTAGGCTAGAAATGTGCGAAAGGATTTAATAAGTCAAGATAGTGCCGAACGAGACGTACCAGAAGGTTTACAGAGCACTGGTAAGAAGATATTGAAGGAGCAACGCTTTAGGACCGTGTTCGGGGAAAAGAATCAGTAGGGCCGAGGGTCAAGACTAGAAGTACTTCTTAAGTGAAAGGCAAGAAATGATGTTAAAGATTAAGACAAGAAAGCCGAGGAAAAAAGGAGTTATTCTGATATAGTCTCTCCATCTCCTGCAATAAACTTTTTCATCTTATTGTCAGGGTCCGCCTTGCGATGTGCAATGTGGGTCACCACTCCTCCTTACGCAATTCCACTCGATCATTCGTCGTACCTGTACTTTCTGCTAACCTCTCTGTGAAAATCCAGAACCCTTTGCTATTTAGTAAATGAAGAACAAACAGCACGAGTTGGCGAAGCCTTCGTTCATTTTTATCAAGGCAGTACATAACTTGAAATGCAGATACCAGTCCGTGTGGAATTACGTAAAACTGAATGGTTCTCAACATCGGACTGTGATAAGGAAATATTGACCGTATGTGACTTTCCAAGTATGAATCAAAAGTCTTCAAATCAACTACGAGAATAAATATCTCCAATAGAGAAGTGAAGGGTATAATCCATACAGTCAAACTTCAACTGAAAATAGTTATTCTGAGGTTTTTTTACATTTTCATTGTTGTGCACCATTTTCTTGCCACGTCAATCTTTAACTTTAAGACTGGTGGTTTCGCCTGCGGCGCTTTAAAAAAACAAAAATTCTGCCAGTTATGCTCCCAAAAATCTGGAGGTTTTGTCTGTGGTACTTCTCCTCAATATGATTCAGCTCTAAGTAATTATTATATGTGGCCTTACTGCATTAATGATCAATATATTTTTTTGTCGCAGCATAGGACCTGTAGTGTGTATGCACATAACATAAGTATTCATGACTATTTAAAATGACTCTTGAGCACTTGAATCACATCAAAACTGAAAATGGACCGAAAAAGGTAGCGTAATGGCCCTCCTAAAAGCATCTTCTGATTTTTTTGTGACACCGGGTTCTCATCCCTATTTTAAATTGACCCCTGAATTTTGGTAAAATTTCCCCTGGAAAACACCTGGAAATTTCATTCAAAACTTGCTTGGACACCCTGGATTTTGGTTGAAATGCATCTTGCGTCTCTTCCAGCAATAAACACTTCAACACTCAACCATATTTGTTAGATTCCATATCATCTTCGAATGATACCGAATGTTCCGACCAGAACGTCCAATCAACTCTAACTAACTTTTTTTTTTGCACAACCCAAAACTTCAGCACTTTCATCGAGATTACAGCATCATGAGGCTTATACAAAGTCACATCCAAGTCTGTCGAACAGAAGCGAGAAGAGGCTTTACTCGTACATCAGAAGAAATCAAATCTGCAAGTAGTGATTTTTGCCCAGCAGAAACGAACCGAATCGAATCTCGAATCATGATCCAGATACATAGTTGATAAATTGACAGAAAACTCCTTTCTTGGAAGTATTTCTGATATTTGCCCTTTCTATCTAATGCTAGTTTATGTAGACATGTCAGTACGTATGGTATCCCCTTCGCAACCTGTACCTTCCTGGCATGTAATTCTCACATCTGTTTAATTATCACTCCTAACAACATCATTAGAGTAATTACTTACGCGAACCATGATTCGACATTAGCATTAGTCAAATTGAGCACCAATCGAGTACGCATCCACCCCACAGCCAAAAACCGATAGCCACCTTCTTAGGACGACCTCGCTTGCCTTCACCATTGTACAGAGCGGATGATGGGGGAACTTTTGTCTGCGTCACTATAACGTTTCCACATGCATTTCAAAAGAAATCGGCCGAATGGGGAATTCCTTCGGAGGTTGTCGCTATCAAATTCTTGACATCCAAACTCCTCCTCCGTCTCGTTCTCACCCGCAGTCGGACAAATTCGTCTTTGTCGACATCAATAGACTTCATTCACTCGATTGCTTTGAGTGTTCTGCTGTTGAATATTATGAGCATGTACTTCCACAAACCTCTATCGCTTCGTTCAGTGTGGGGGCTGTGATTAGGCTGCCGAAGAATATAGGAACATATTCTGCGCTTCCAATTGTTTGAAGGTAACCGACGAGCAACCAGTGCAATAAATGTTACTGCAAATGAAGATGGTAAAATCCTTGGCATACGGCCTTATCCGTCAGACACGGAATAATCTTCTAAGTACAAGGCCGATGAAATTTTCCTCCGAAAGCCAAAAACTACGGAATGGATAATGGCCCACGAAAAAACGTACAAAACAAAGCAACGGTCCAGCTGCTGCACGAATCAATTCGTTTCTTCTGTGTCAACCTGTTAATTCCTCCTTCACGATAACAGCCAATACACAATGTCCTCCACGCTCGACCGGGCAGTAAGGAAGACGCTGATTGAGACCAACAGCCATCAACCCTCAGGTACAATGGAGAATAGATAGAGGTTTCTGGTGTAAAGCTGGATTTCTCATAGACGGCGGTCGCAATCAACAGAAGAAAGGTTGAATCTTTAGCAATCCTTCAATTGTTCGCCGTGTGGAGAATAATTTTCGTCGGTTGTAAATTGAAAACCTGAAAGGTAGAAGTTTATCGCTATATGTCAAGAAACACCTGTACAGTGCACAAACAAGTTCAGTTGTAAGCATATCCTATCAAAGTATTCTGAACGTATGAAGTGTAGTTGCCCACTCACATGGTTAGACGAATTCATTCTTCTGAAGTGCAGTTGCCGGGTGAATGGGTATGTAATATATTAGAAAGTCGGGTTCAGATAACTCAATAATTTAATATCTTAATTTAGCACATTTAACAGGATTAGATGCGTTGTTGAAAAGACCTAGGTTAATCATTTTCATTGAAGTTGATGTTGGGAACGCCAATAGATAGATGTTAATAATTCTTTTTTTTTATTATCTATTCATTTATTTTTATTATATTATTATTTTCATCAGAAGCAGAGGCTTCTGATGATGGCCTAAGAGGAGGCCGGAATAATGACCATATAATAAAAAAAGAATTATTACCATCTAATCACTTGGTTTCCCAACATCATCTCAATGACGATTAATGCCAATTGTAACACTTGCTGCTTTAAATAACACGTCCCTGTAGTTTTAAAAATTAATTCCAAGCTTATTGATAAATTTCCAGTTGGATAAAAAATTCACAACACATAGTAATATAATGTTTTAAATCCATTGAATAACATCAAACATGCGTACATGCGTACCAGTATAATACTACGACATTTCAGTTTCAATTCGAACTACATGAAACTTGTTCACCCTGTCAATAACAATGACTTGTTCCAATTCAAATACTGTCCATCTCGCTCAACAAGTATATTCCGTGATGACAACAATAACGTCAGTTTACCTTTCTGCTTCGTTTCAAAGCTACAGCATATGACACAATAGAAGTAACAAATCATAGCTAACTGTAAAAGAAATCCTTAATGGACACTTAACCCTACAGGATTTACCCTGAATGTAAGCCGCAACATTGATTTGGATGAATGTTTTTTTTTTTTTTTTTTTTTTTTTTATTTTTTTTTTTTTTTTTTTGTTTTTTTTTTTTTTTATTTTTTTGTTTTTTTTTTTTTTTGTTATTTTTTTGTTTTTTTTTTTTTTTTTTTTTTTTTTTTTTTTTTTTTTTTTTTTTTTTTTTTTTTTTTTTTTTTTATTTTTTTTTTTTTTTTTTTTTTTTTTTTTTTTTTTTTTTTTTTTTTTTTTTTTTTTTTTTTTTTTTTTTTTTTTTTTTTTTTTTTTTTTGTTTTTTTTTTTTTTTTTTTTTTTTTTTTTTTTTTTTTAATGTTTTTTTTTTTTTTTTTTTTTTTTTTTTTTTTTTTTTTTTTTTTTTTTTTTTTTTTTTTTTTTTTTTTTTTTTTTTTTTTTTATTTTTTTTTTTTTTTTTTTTTTTTTTTTTTTTTTTTTTTTTTTTTTTTTTTTTTTTTTTTTTTTTTTTTTTTTTTTTTTTTTTTTTTTTTTTTTTTTTTTTTTTTTTTTTTTTTTTTTTTTTTTTGCGTCATACGTCCCGTTTCATAACCAGATAGATCGAACTGTTTGTCAGGGTCAATGCTCTCCTTCCTTTAATATCATTGGTCATATCGGAGAACGCTGCTAAGGTGAAGGGGCTTTTGTCACCATATTCTAGGACGGGCGTCTTCTGCACCTCAGTCGCACCTTTCCCTCAGTGAGACTTCAGGGACCGATGATTTCCGGAGTGCGCTTTTGCGGGGGAACGTAGCTGATTCATGCTGTACCTTCTCAGGACGAACGAATCCTCATACTTTCTGTCGTCCATTGATTAGATGCCCAGCATACCTCGCTGAGCACTCCTTCTTGGCACATTCATATACAATCTGCAATAACATATCTCGCCTTAGTACTGCATAGGGGTGCAAGTACAGTGTAAGAAAAACACACTTTCTGAATAAAAGGGAAGAAGGTTCCTACTGAAAGGAACCATCCCGAAACCATATAAGATTCATTGGGGTTTGTATTAATAGTAAAAGTGTAGCAACCCATTTAATCCAATGCTTGCAGTTACGATCCCTTTTCAAGAGATTCGTAGCAGAAAAAGACTTGACTTCTCAAGACGTTTATTTGTGAACAGGCAAAGTGGCCCTCAGCAGCACCGATGATAGCGCTCACGAAGAGTCACTTGCCTGCAGCAGGAAACGAGAGCAAGAGTCCAAGCATCGCTAAGAATCACCACTTCCATCTCGTCTCACAAGTATATTCCGGTGATGACAAACAATAACGTCAGTTGTAGCTCTTTCTGCTGCGTTTCAAAGCTACAGCATATGACACAATAGAAGGAACAAATCATAGCTACTGTAAAAGAAATCCTTTAATGGACACTTAACCCTACTGGATTTACCTGAATGTAGCCGGCAACATGTGATTTGGGATGAATGGTTGCGTCATACGTCCGTTTCATAAGCCAGAGTAGATCGAACTGTTGTGCTGGGTCAATGCTCTCCTTCCTTACTATCTTGCTCATTCGGCGAACGCTGCTAAGTGAAGGGGCTTTGTCACCATATTCTAGGACGGCGTCTTCTTGCACCTCAGTCGCACCTTTCCCATCAGTTGAGACTTCAGGGACGCGATGATTTCAGGAGGTGCGCTTTTGCGGGGGACGTAGCTGATGTCATGCTGTACCTCTCCAGATCGACGAATCCTCATACTTTCTGTCGTCCAGTTGATTAGATGCCCAGCATACCTCGCTGAGCACTCCTTTCTTGCACATTTCATATACAATCTGCAATAACATATCTCGCCTTAGTTACTGCATAGGGGTGCAAGTACAGTGTAAGAAAAACACACTTTCTGATAAAAGGGAAGAAGGTTCCTACTGAAAGGAACCAATCGAAACCATATAATTATTCATTGGTGGTTTGTATTAATAGTAATAGTGTAGGCAACCCATTTTATCCAATGCTTGCAGTTACGATCCCTTTTCAAGAGATTCGTAGCAGAAAAAGACTTGACTTCTCAAGACGGTTTATTTGTGAACAGGCAAAGTGGCCCTCAGCAGCACCGATGAAGCGCTCACGAAGAGTCACTTGGCCTGCAGTCAGGAACGAGAGCAAGAGTCAAGCATCGGCAAGAATCACCAGCCTCTGTAAGGGTTACTGAGGTCAGGAGTGGCAGCAG
>CAJQUW010011078.1:0-50356 GCA_907163375.1 Prostheceraeus crozeri
TGGTGGATTCATACTTCTGTTGTACAGCAAAATTCATGCTGGATGAACTTGCCGTACGGCAAGTTCGGCAATGTTGTACGACTAATGACGTCATTTGTGTCGTACAACATTTGCGTCAGAGTATGAACAGCACATACGACAGTTATTATCGATTTGCTGTGCGTAGCTATTGTTGGACATACAGTATGCTGTGTAGGAACAAATGAAGCAGTCATTCCGCACAGCAGATTTTATACAGCAAAAGCAAAAACGCGCACGTATCGTATTATCAAGTTCATTTTCAAATGACGATGGATGAAGAGAAGTTGATCGAGTTCGTGAGAAATTGTCCGCACCTATGGGACCATTCATTGCAGGAATACAGAGATCGGTCTGTGTGCAATAGAAGCTGGATTTCGATCGGAGAACAACTTGGAGGTTTCACCTCAAAAGAAGCAAGGGACAGGTGGAGGCAACTTCGCGATAGCTTCGTTAGAGCGAAGAGAAACACGATGAAGAAGAGTGGTGCTGGTGGAGAAATGAAATCAAAATGGAAATTTTCGGAAAAAATGAATTTTCTCGACAAGGTTCTAAACAGTCGTACTTCTGTTTCCAGTCTTACAATTAGTCAAGATACCAAGTGAGTCTGACATTTTTTGAATATTTAAATGAGGATTTATGTCATAAGTCTAGTCTTTAATCTTTTGTGTGGCCTTATATCATTTTTACCCTGTGATGCACAAGTATAGATTTGTATCATCAATTAGCGATATTTGATATCGTATTGTTGATTTGGATATATTTTCTATAATACAGTAGAAACCTGTTCTTACATCTAAAATTAATTATTCTAATTCCGCTTTTCTACATTATTTTGACGCAATATATTACAAAATTGACTTTACCTATTTTTATATTGATTCTTATCTTTCAGGAGTAACGCTGCCATTATTGAAGAGTCGAGTGGAGAAAGTGAGAAGGAAAATGGAGTGGAAGTTAGCGAAGGTACTACCAGACCATCTGTATCTTCAATACCTCAAAAGAGAAGAAGGAAGCAGGCGGATCAAGTCGAAACAGCTATACTTGATTATATAAGCAAGGTCTCATCGGAAACTTCCGTGGAAACCCAATTTGGACAGTACGTTGGGGCCGGCTTGAACTGACTCTCCACTGCTCGTCAACGAGAAGGAAAACTAAGGATCCAAATTATCCTGAACGAGCTCGAGGATGAACAGGAAAAGGAAATTGCATCCATGAGTCATGTGGGATGTTGTTCATCGTGTACTCAAGTGACAGATGTGTTTGAAAGAGCTTGTAAATAAATGTGTTGAAAACTCTTTTTTAATCAATATGATTATTTTGGTATTTCAAAATTAAACTCGGATATAGTATTGTTTTACAAATCAAGTGATCACAATAATCATATAGTTAAATAAAAATGATCTTGTTAACACTGAAAGAATGACATGTACGCATAGGTATGCGGCCTAGGCCTACTATAATTATTAACAGATCTTTCAGAATAAAATGTTGGTCTTTGCTTTCGGTCGACTATTTTTATGTAAATTAATGTAATACAGTAAACTCTAATTTAGAGAACAATTTCGTATAAGTTGCATTACAAATGAACAAATCCATCTAGCTGACTCCCGATAATCGTTATGAAAATTATAAAAAATAAAACGCCATAATCCATCAAGATTATTATACTAGTAGCAAGTAAATACATTGAAAATGTATCGTCTTACAAAATTAAGGCCTGGAAAAGTTCTATACAAAAGCAGAACTTGATAGCATAGTCAGTTGTGTACATCCACATATACCTTCATGATTTACTTTTACCCAAGGCACCAGGCCTATATATTTTAATTGATAGGTCTAGTTGTTCAGATTTTTATCGCAAAAATGAATTCTGCGAAGATGTCACTTTTTTCCCCCTTTCAATGATGGATTTTTGCCAAGGCACTTCGCCAGCCCTGGAACTGAAATATTTCACCAACTTCTCCCGTACCGTGTATTCATATTTTGAAGACCTTTCTGCAGACATTTCTCCAATATTTTCCAAACCTAAAAAATAGAGTTATGTTTATTAAAAAGGAAAGTCATTCGAACAGTATCTAGTCGTGAAATTTTGTTAACAATTATTGATTTCCTTAAAATAGAATATGGTGTACATTCAATGAATAAAATCTAAAGTGCGAGTCATAAATGAAGCATTTTCATATCAATAAAAATTCAAAATCAGAAATAGAATTAGCTATCCCATCATCAGTTCGCGGATACTAACCATGATGGAAAAATAAGTATGTTTTCATGTTAAATGATCGTCGAAACAAGTAAATTGAATTTAAGTAATCAAATAATTAAAGTAAATTTAAGTATTAAATTATCATTGATTTTTGTGATATGAGCATATAAGTATACTTACCCGTATCTGCACTTGCTATTTGTCGCCATCCTCCAAGATGTACAACGCCATTTTGATCTTCAAAGTCAACAAAGCTTGGTGGACTGTACTGAGTGGCACTAGGTAATGAGTGTTCATCTGTTGATTTCAGGTAATTGTGAAGCAACACAGATGCCCAAATAATTGAGTCCACTTGTTCTGGTTGACATGGGATTGGCCGTCTGAATATACGCCATCGAGCAGACATAATGCCAAACGCATTTTCCACAACACGACGTGCTCTACTGAGACGATAATTGAATATTTCTTTGCCTTCCGATAAATTGTGTCCAGAGAAGGGCTTCATTAGATAGGGACGAATGGGAAACGCGTCATCGGCCACAAACATATAGGGCACTTTTTCTTCGGTGCCGGGGAGAGCTTCCGGGGAAGGGACACATAAATTATCTGTTTCAATGGCTTTCTTCACGTCCCAGTCCTGCCAAATTCCAGCATCACTATCTCTGCCACATCGACCAATGTCAACAAATCGGAACATGTATTTGGCGTCAACAATCGCCATCAAGACAACGGAATGAGTGCGTTTGTAGTTGAAGAAACGACTACCTGAGTTGTGGGTGCTGAAATTACGACGTGTTTGCCATCCACTGCGCCAAGACAAGAAGGAAAATTCAAAACGCCCAAAATTCTTTTGCCATGTCTTCGAATTCTTTCGTAGATGGTGGGCAGAGATACTGGCATTTAGAGCACTTCGGATTGCTGACAAAGTTTCGCGAAAAATTACACACACGGTTGACTTCCCAAACGAAAGCTATGAGCCACACTTTGTTGAGAATTTCCCGTGGCAAGCAGACGTAAAGTGACAGCCAGTCGTATACGATTGCTGATAGGATATCGGTGCGTTGTTTGATGTTGAATATATGGATCAATTCTCCGAAGAAGGTCGTCGAATCTCATTTTTGACATTCGGAAATAACTGAAATGTACTTCTGGATCCATACATCGCATCTCATCCACCAAACAACCTTCGCCCCTTATATTACGGGGTATGTTTAGTGGTCTGACATACCATCGCCTATTTCTTCTTCTTCGCTGTAACCAGTACATTAAAACGACAGGATCCATTTTCTGATGCATTTAACAACCAAATCATCGTCCCGAGATGTCGCACGGCAATATATATGTATGAACAGTGTCACAGCAACAGCAATCGATAATTATGACGCACTGCATGATACGTAAACTGTTGTACAGCATTTTGAATGCCGCACAGCAAATTTGCTGTCACAGCAATACGACATGCTGTCCGGCCGCATCCGACATTTGCAGCATACGGCTTGCTGTACAACAGAAGTATGAATCCACCTTAAGTCATAAACCATATAATAAGCCGTAAGTTGCAAATCTAGGAATACCAATACATTTTTTCAATAAGAACTGGCACACGGCGTAATCCATAAGCCATCAGCAATAAGCCTGCATGAGAAATTTGTTCACACGGCATATGGCTCATTCTGCGTGTCTATGCGACCTAAGAAATCTGTTAAGTATTCAGTCGGTTGAATTTTCGCCAATGAAAAGTCTCAACCTCTCGCCATTTCAGTATTCAATCTCTCGCTATTTTATTTGGCAGCAGTGGCGTCGCGTGCTCCCAGACTATAGGCCTTCGCTCGGCATTGGAGTCCTATTTCTATACCAGGCATTTTTTATGTTACAACATTAATTCTCATAAAAGATGAATTTATACCAACAATTTCCCGAACACTTTTCAAGATCAATTGAATGTACACATGAGAAGCTGATTGTTCATGTCTCTTCACCGCCTTACTCAAGGCGCCGAGATTATTACTATACCCCCTCTCTGTCCAGACCACATTTTCTCGAGAAAAAGGAGGCAAGGCCAACAAAAAGAGTTTCTTGTGTTTCTCACGACCCGTCAACCACTCACATATTTGAAATTTTGATGCATTAAAATATCTTGTGTATTCCTTATTTCTTTCTCTGTGAGTGCTTTCAGTTTTTATATCAGGTGTTGGCCTACCTTGCTTGACGACTGTCATCTTTTCAGTATATTCCCTTGGTAGATTTTCAATGACGCAAGTCGGACAATTTGACGCAGAAAACCATTTTTACCAACTGAATTCGTCACTTCAGATACGTGACGTGACGCAAGTCGGTCTTTATGACGCAAATGGTATATTAGACGCAAGAAGTATATTTGACTCAAGCTGACGTAAATGAAAATTGAAGTCAGACTTTTTGACGCAGTTCGTATATTTGACTCAAAATCATGAAATAAATTCTGAAAACTTCCTGACGCGTCCGAACAATTTGACGCATTTGGTATATTTGACTCAAAAACGATCGATAATGCAATGCGGTATATTATTATCTAAATATGCGGTCAGAAGTTCTCTCAACAATTTTATGTATGGAATAAAGCGCTTATTTCAAAAGAACAAGTTAACATGGAATCAAATAGGCCTATATCAAATGATGCCCAAGATTTACAATCTTAGTTCAGACAGAGGTTCATGGTAAATTTTGCACAACAGAAATATGGCGAACATGTTTTCTTCCAATTCAATGTTATCCACTGTTAGAATTATTTGTCAGGATAATTTGCTTTAAGTTTCAATGATCATCACTCTATAAATGAGCTAATCACAGGAGTAATTTTCTGTCATCTGGAACATTCATTCATCGTAATCGAAATATAATTTGCAGAATGTTCGAATCGATTAATTAGAAAATTGCCATCTCATGTCAAGTAATGAGACCGAAAAGCTGACACTCTGTTTATCAGGAGGGCAACGACATGGCCTGAATAGTAGGCCTTGCCTGCATTCTTTGGTTTATTCACGGGATCGTCAAGTAGGCAAGTCATTCCTTGAAAATGCATGAAACTGAGGGACTTGTGGAATTGAAACTGAGAAATTGTTTAGGTCTAATTTTTGGAATATGAATTTCGCAAGGAAGTGGAGGGGAGCACAATATGGAAGTTACAATATCCGAAAGCAATGGACCTATTGTCAATAAGATCTTTGTAAAGGGATAAAACAGCAGAGCATTTACTGGCCTCACACCAAGTGAGCAAAAATTAGAGGAAAAACTTGACAACAATAATAAATATGAACAGGACAAAGAACAAGAATAGAAGGATATCAGCAGATGTCACTTCCCTTTCAGGCTATGGTTTTCAATGATTTTTGTTATTTTCTTGATATTGTTATTTATGAATTGAAGCCAAAATAGGCTACCAAAATTCACTCAAAGCATTCGATAGGGCTCTGAGGTTCTAAAAGATATTTTTATATGCTGGGATTAGAAAATGAGAGAATCTAAAAAAACAAGAAATCGTAGTGGGCAGCAATGGTATGAATACACATATAGACATACGATAATTAGACTTATAAAATATCTGTCACATGCATGTGCAGATATCATCATTACGAGAAAATTACTGTCTACTTTCGTCTACATTGTACCATAGCTAAGTTACGCACGATGATGATGCTGAAGCACTGCATGTCGCCTTCTTTAAATCGCACCCCTCCGAGCAAACGGATACCCGATCAGCATCATATAGTTTCTCCGGATATCCACGGATCTTCACGGCTGAACGGATGCGCACCATTATTTCTACGTCAGGAGCCGCTTGGATATCCAGTTTATCTCCGCGGATAACAAATTTTTATCCCAAGGAGATCCGTATCTAAAAAGCGGATATGTTTGATATCCAACCGATATCTGGTTCGTTGTTTTTGACGGATATCCGTGCTATCGGCTGTGCATTCTGGTTATCTGCCTGGCATCCCTTTGTTAACAATGGATATGTAGCAATCGCAACTTCGATGTCAGTTTGCTATTAAATCAAAAAAGTTATCAGTTAGCCAAGCTGCTTTATTATTATCCAATCTTACTAATTTTCATCGATATGACGGCCTGTTCACGTAAAAAGGATTTTCAAATTATATCTTACATAAAAATCAAAATGTCAATGTCTGATAAGTTGAACATTCATCTTTGTCACTGAGGCTTGGTTTCATAGATTTTATTAATATGGCCTCTCTGAAACGTAGGTTAATGCTGTTTGTATCAAACGCTATGATTTTGACTGTAAACGGGAAAGCTATGATAGGAGAGCAATTTAGGTGATGTTTGAGTACACTTGAGTCTTTGTTTGTGGCATGTTCCTTAATGCGTGTATGGAGTGAACGGACTGTACTCCCGATATAAATACTTTTACACGTTTTGCATGTTATTTCATACACTACCATAGCTCTCAAACAAATGTTGCTGTCAGCAATAACGCACTGATTCAATTTACACTTATGTTTGGAATGTGATTTTCTCAAAGCCATTCGTAAATAGAAAATCACATTCCAAACATAAGTGTAAATTGAATCAGTGCGTTATTGCTGACAGCAACATTTGTTTGAGAGCTATGGTAGTGTATGAAATAACATGCAAAACGTGTAAAAGTATTTATATCGGGAGTACAGTCCGTTCACTCCATACACGCATTAAGGAACATGCCACAAACAAAGACTCAAGTGTACTCAAACATCACCTAAATTGCTCTCCTATCATAGCTTTCCCGTTTACAGTCAAAATCATAGCGTTTGATACAAACAGCATTAACCTACGTTTCAGAGAGGCCATATTAATAAAATCTATGAAACCAAGCCTCAGTGACAAAGATGAATGTTCAACTTATCAGACATTGACATTTTGATTTTTATGTAAGATATAATTTGAAAATCCTTTTTACGTCATATCGATGAAAATTAGTAAGATTGGATAATAATAAAGCAGCTTGGCTAACTGATAACTTTTTTGATTTAATTTAAATATGCTGCTTAAAGAAAATTATATCTCATTATTGAATATCAGTTTGCTATCCCTACGCTGTCATCTACTCGTAGTATTTGATTTCGATATTCGTTGGTTATACATTCGATGCGTGAAGCTATCCGCAAATGATGAACAATCCAAAAACCAACTAATCCTCAGATCGGACAGATAATTGTAATCTATACAATCCGGTGATCCACTGGCTTCTGGCACAGTTTTTGACTGAAAGCCGAATAACGATTCTCATCTTGCCTACTTACACGTACACACAACTAAAAATATTCATGCAATTCATGCAATAACAGAAAAAACAGACAAAAATAACAGAGATGCCGACAAGTCTCAAGCAACGTAATTTTTAATCCAGTGGATACAGCAACGCGTCCATGAGGATTCAAAACTATCAACTGTGAGGTATACATGAAAAATTACTGAAAATACTTGTATTTTTCAACATTAGGAGGCTTGTCAAATCTGAATGTGAATAGCCTCACAGATAGATTTGCGTGCATAGAAAATGATCTGAAGAAACTGCATATAAAAAATCTTAGTCATATTGCATTGAAATGTGTTTTCTTTGATCGTGTCTGACAAGATAAGGAACCGGATAGAACTCGGCAGATACGCAGCTTCGTGGTAGGCTTATTTCATTCTGTGAAAGTCTCATTTTCGGCATCGTTCCTAGCAGAATCTCGTTGTGGCTGTTTGACTATTTCTGTGGAACTAGTGATCTTTGAACTCGTGCGATCAGGCCATAGAAATGGATTACGCCTATTCATGTATTCGACCGCTCTGTGTCACTCGAAAGGAAGTAACAGTGAAGATATATTACCTTTCAAATGACAGCCTAAATCATCGGCGCGTAGCACCAGAGCACCATAGCACTAAAATGTCTATGGTATACGAGTTATGCCATAGAACGTAAAAATATCAAAATACATCAGAGAAATGTACGTAGATGCGTAACATCGAAACTCAACTCCAGTAAAATGTATACGGCAAGTCAATTGTTATTATTTATAATGACATTACAACCATTGTTAAAATTGAAAGTTATGTTTGGTCTCATTGCAGTTGATGCATTCGTTGTTGATACGCTTGCCATTTCACAAATTTTCTTACTATCTAAAATAGCTGAGCAGTTCGACAACAGATAGTCGTTAGTTCGTTTGTAGTTGCGAACTCCAATAGCACTTTGATGCCCGGTGTGCTCCATGATGAGTTGTTCATCGACATTCGATTGATATAGGCGACTCGCACAGGTAGCTCTGAGACTATGGTTAGTTTTTCTGCCATCAATTCCAGACAGAGAACAGATGTCTTTCATAAATTTACTCAATGAATTTTTGCCAATCGGCCTGGTTGAAAACCAGCATCCATCTTTCGGTTCTTTGAGCGGCTGCAGATAAAATCCCGTTGTTCTTTTTGATCGAACTGAGATAAACTTCGTGAAAAGATCGATGTGACTTTTCCTCCCGTCGCTTGAAACATTTTCAAAATGAACAACTTTCTTTGGAGATTTTCGCATATCCCTTAAACCTCCACTAAATGTATTGGAAAATTTCTCACTGTAAATGAGGCAGCGTTTACCGTTTCTTTCTGTCGCTTCGAATTGGTCAATTGTCAACTCAGTGTGCTCACTTCCACCTCTTAAAGCGAAATGTATTCCATTTAGGTAGAACAGCGTCTTGATTAGCTGCGAAGGACTTTCATCTCCGAAAACAGAAGTCCACATCTTCTTTTCTTCCTCTTCTGAAATGATTTCTGCGTGTTTGCGCTGCAGCCCTACACCATTTCTCGTGGCGATCTTCATCGCAGCATCCAAACTTCGTGTTATGAGATGAAACTTATGTTCTTTGAAAAAATCCACACTTCGATTACCATCGCGATTGATGTGATGCTGAATCCCGGAAACAATGCTGACGAGACTAGTTGGAGAATAGCATCCTCCGCCATCCTTTCTTGTTTCATGAATGAAGCGAGATACATTGTCAATAAGTTGTTAATCGGTCAAATTTTGTACTTGCACATCTGCATTGAACCTTTGTTTATACCAATACGTAAACATATTGATCGCCCACCTATCACGTTTGACTGTGTTCTTCGGGATTACCTGATTGTTCGTGTCATTAATGCTATCGATTTCAACAAATCTGTGCTGTTGCTGATTTTTGCTTGTTGTTGGCATTTGGTTGTTCATATCAGGAAATTGAATTTCACTAAAATTGCAATTTTGGTCGTATGATGTTTCATTTATCATTCGTTGAATTTGCTCTTCGGAGAGTCCGCTGATCACAGGATGCCTATCAAAATTCAGCATACCATTCCAAGCCATCGCTTATGATTAAATGACTATGCGCAATCTCATAATATTCTTTGAAATTTGAATGTAGTATTGAATGAAATAGCGTCCGGGATTTATTTTTTGTCCGGGATATATCTAAATAGATCCCTGAAGGTGACATATTGAATCCTATGGTTTAACATAGATAACTCATGACCATGGAGTGAGATATCAAACTTAAATCCCTCCAGCCTTCGGTAGTCGGGATTTAAACAGATTTCTATTCCTCCATTGCCTATGTCCCCATGTTAATATAAAGTAGACGAAAAAGTGTATAAACTACCTATTAATCCAGATATCTATATTTATCCATGTGATAACATATTACATCAGTAGATGAACTTTCAAGCAAGCAGTAGATGAAATGCAAAATTGAATTTCATCTACTGCTTGAAAGTTTAGAATTTAGAAATCTAAGTATTACAGATTTCCAGGACTATGTTCGGGATATAGGATCAGATTGATCATGGACATCGATAGATCATTGATAGATGGCCATTTATATGATCGGAATAGAAATATTGATAAACCACTTTTTTCGGAGTAAACCAAGACATCTACTCGTGCTTCGCACTCGTAGATGATCCTTGGTTCACTCCTCAAAACAGTGGTTTATCATATACATCTCCCTCCAGCGTCATGAGTTATCTACTACCTAGCACCTGGATTAGACACGCCTTACATACATGTAAGTTGGCCGCCTAGATACTCGAAAATGCATTGAGGAAATAGCAAAGTAATTTCAAGATATCATTAACACAGAGATAAAGTCAATTTTTCATTGAAAATCTAGAAATCTATCATTTCACTTTGCAAAATAATTTTTGAAAAAATGACCATATCTCTGTGTTAATGATATCTAGAAATCAATTTGCTATTTCCTCAATATATTTTCGAGTATGAATTTAGAAGTCTATGTTTGAATATCTAGGGTTAGGATGGCGTGGTAAGTTTCAAAATATCATTTGTTATCATGGCCTTTTTGACGACGTCTATATTGACTTCAGCAAATTTCCTGATGGTTGCATAACTGGACTGACCTTGGAAGAAATTGATGACTATCTTTCTAACATTGAGAATGAAGAAAGACTCAAAAGCATTGAAACGAACACCCAAGAGGCTCATTCCTGTTTGGATAACACATCAACAGCAACACAAACAAAATTTTATGTTCGCAAGTTTAAAGAATTTCTAAGAAAAGAAGGATTGAATGCAGATTTTGAAAGTCAAGACAATAAGACCCTGTTGAAATATCTGCAGTACTGGCTCCTCAATTCAAAAAGGAAAGATGGCAGGAATTTCAAGCCCCAAACATATAACTGCATGAAAGCTGCAATACACAGGCATGTACTAACAACAACTGGTAGAAGTATAATTGGAAATCCGGATTTTGAGCAGTTGAAGATTACCCAAAGTGCATGTACAACACGTTATCTGGAAGAACCAAGAACTACAGAAGAAAGAGAATCGGGATATAAAGACATCAACGAAAAAGATATGAAACTGATCAATACATATTTCAACCGAAGTGATCCAGTCAGGCTGCAACGAGAAGTTATATTCAAGATTATTTGGCACTTCGGATTTCGCGGACGAGAATGGCTAAGAGGTCTCGACAAAAATTCCGTCATATTCTCAATTTGTCCTACATCTGGTTTGCAGTATGTTGACCTAAAAAAACCCCAGTTGTCAAAATGTACTAATTACAAAAAACCTAACGAAAGAAAATGCATTGTCATGTTTGAAAAGCCAGAAGATGAGCAGTGTCCATTCAAATTGATGAAAAAATACATTGATCTGAGACCAGCAACAGTTATATGCCTGTTTCCAAAACCACTTAAATAATTTCTTACAAGAACGATGGTATTCCGATAAAATGGTTGTCGGGAAGAATAATCTAGATGATGTGATGAAAAACATCTCGAAAGATGCTTCGCTATCAATGAAATATACTAATCATTGTATACGATCTTTTGTTGTTACGTCGTTGTCCGACGTAGGGGTTCCACCGCAAGACATTCAGATTGTGACGGGAGATGAGAAGTTAGAGACTATTGACCATTATACCAAGAAAATCAATGTTTCAAAGCGAATACGCTTATCAAATACCCTTACAGAGTGTTTGGATAATAATCGTGAAGAAAAAAGAGCATCTAATGCAAAGGAATATTGATGTCAAAATTGCGAACAATGCAGAAATAGAAGTGAAAAGGAAAAATCCCGTAGCTGTTTTGGAAAAGGATGGTATGAAACTTTCGTTTTTTATGTAAGAATGTTAGACTTTTCTATTCATTGTTATAAAGCGTTATATGACTTGTGGATGTCTATTGCAGGCGGGCATTAAATGGCATTTAATGCCCGCCTTTTTGTAATGCATTGAATTGCCAGTGAAATTTCTTTGTATTAAACGGGAACTGCTCCATTTAATTTGGTTTTAATAGACATCTTGCCCTGAATAGCTCGATTAAATGACTGAAATCAATGATGATTTTCTACAGAGCCCATGCAGCTCAGAACATTAAAGCATGTCAAGCTTGAGATATCTACCAATCATAACTGCGAAACATAGGAATCTCCTCAATGACATTTTCAATAGGAACGAGAAGATGGATGGTGAAATGCTCCTACCTCAATGGTATCACATAGCAAATTAGACAGCCTTAATTGTCGTGAGGCATGCACTTCTAGGTACTCTTCTATAATATAATTGTCAATTCGAAGATGAAGCAAAACAAAAAATCCTTATAACGTTATGTTTCTGGTAACTTCTGCAACAGATCTTGACCAATTATTGTAAGGGTAGAATTCTTAAACCCACTGCGTAAATAACTATGCTTGTCCCTCCTGACGCTCTACTGACTTTCTGTTGATTCTTTTTAGCTTTTTTGCCCCTTAAGAAGCGTGAATACACGAAACGTCGGTCCTGTAAGCCTACATAGTTATTATTACAATTTTATAGCCAATAAATTCTTTAAGAAGATACCTCAACGTACTTTTGGTTCATCGTCTGTTTGCGACAATCGTATTCATCAAATACAGTGTGAATTCCAAAAACAATAATTAGTATTATAGGTAGTTATTTATAGTACTTTATTATAGTAGTTCTATATTAGTATTACAGTATCATAGAACAATGATAATGGCATTATTAGTTCTCCAACGTTATCAAAATGTTGCCATTAGTTCAGGCCTCCCCGGCCAAACTACAAATTTTTCTAGGCTTTTAAGTTTTCAAAAATCTCGAAATCTGTACGAGCGAGATCAAACAAAAATGGGAGACATTAATTTGGGTCGGCAGAAAATGGGAAGCATCTTTAGCAAAGCTATAGCGAAGGATGTAAGCCTAATACAATCCATGAAGACTGGAGACAAACGGAATAAGATGAAAAGCAAGTAGGCCTATACATGTAGTCTACCAACTACGTTCAACTAGAATACTGCAGGTACTATAGTATCCCAAATCGGAATTCCCAGCTAACACACATGTAAATACAAATCTACTTGATGCACCACACTATCCCGAAGAAGGATTCTTCAGATGCCCTCACCGATATGCCCTCAAGCACAGTCTATTAATCAGGACTTTCGACTTTGATACTCAGAGAAATTGATAAGCCAGTCGCTGCAGTGTCGATTTTATCCTTCTAGATGAATTTTGATAACTATGAAGCAATGGGAAAAATTCTCCTAACAAATTATACTTTGGTGTAAATAAAGAATCCTTTTTAAGAGATGAAAGAAGAAATAGAGACGGGCTGATGATACCGCAGTACATGAAAAAGTACATGCATATGCTATACCCTCATTCAAGCTAAAATTCAAATCACAAGTCATATCCATTATTATAACAATGACATGAGATAAGTCATTGCTCAAAATGATGTACAATGTATCTTTCAATACAACCGAATTTCAATTTCGACCTAAAGTCTGATGTGCTTTATTGTCTTAGAGTATGATAATAAAGCACTATATTTGATTCAAAGCATATTTACCATTTGAAAGCAGTGCTATTTTTTCTCTTAGAAAATATAGCACCGGTGAGGAAAATAAAGTTCAGTTATCCTAGATCCACATTTGTCTCAAGTTAAATGATGTACATCTGTGATTTACGGCAACTCTAATTTCACAGTCCTAGATATATTTCAAGCATTGCACCATTTCTATTCAATATTATTCTCCTGGTGTCTGCTTTTGGAATTGTAATCAAATTATGTGCTACTCTGAGAGGTAGGCATAAGACTAATTTGCGCTATGCTTTCTACAGCAAAATGCAGCTTCAAAATCTGTTTCACGGCAGGCCTATGTGAAATGGAGAAGATCCTTTTCAAGAACTCATTGCTGCTTCGTTCCTATGCCGCTATCTAGTTGACTGCTTCTTGACAAGAATCCTTCCTTTCGGTCCATATTTCTCTACAACCAACCAAGTTTGTGTACATACGCATCAGGCTAATTGTATTACTTAAATCGATGAATTAATTTATAGATTATTTGCTGTTGTTAACGTGACTTTACTGTGTTTTGTAAGCTCACTGCTATATAGCCGTTTTTCATTTGAAGCAAAATATAAATTTATAGTAGAAATGTATTATAGTATGAAATTATTTTTTGTCCATTCCTGCAAATGCGAATGACACTATACAGGCTTATATTCGTAGCAGTAGGATGTTGCCAATTTTATGTTGCATTTAAATTCCAATGAACAGACAGGCGAAACATGGCCATACACGCTTTCCAAAAGTTATATGTAATTGAAGCAACTGCAAAAACGTGAATTGTGGTAAACGCCATTAAAGAAATGAAACTATTTTATAGCATGCAGCTACTTTGCTTTAGGGGGCTGGAAATGGACTTTCGCTTGTGACTACAAGCAATGACACACTACAATGACACACTACAAATGACACGCTTGTGATTACAGAACATTTAAGAAATCGTATGAGACTTGGCAGTTTTACTACCCGTTTGCTTATTTTCTGCACCCAGAAACTATACAAATATTTTTATATTTTGTAGGCCATTGAATATTGATACTTTGCGAACTTCTGCCAAATTATGGTTACATTATTGTGTATAAGGCACTTTGTGTATAAGGTACTTACTTTGGTATAAGGTGACCATTTGATCAAGATGAATAATTATAGGATTTGTATGGCAACTTGCCCTGAGCATGTTGACGCAGTTTTCATTTTCTGTTTTTACTGCATTTGTGCAAAATTTCTGCATGTCGCTAAGTGACGACTAAAAATTGCTGAGAGTTAATTGCCAAATCTGTCTAGTGCTCTATCATCAGTGTCTAACATATATTGGAAAAAATAATTTCTCGATTTAATATGATGCATTTATGCAAGACAGGCGGTCACCCTACTATATAGTCAGGGAATTCGTCACCTTGAAATCTACCCACTTCAATTAGATTATGGTAGCCTATTTATTGACTATCTTGAATAATAAATTCTAAGGGGACCTCGTCAACCAGTCCCTCTGATTCTACCAGGCCATATTTGCATGCAAGCATAAACTATATGAAGAGGTAGAGACGTTCTGTAACTTACTCTGTGATGGTTGATCGCGATTATGAATGCATGATTCTCCCCTCCAACTTATTATGCAATCGTGAGTCAAATATTCAATATGCGTCAAAACGTCTGACTTGAGTCTAATAGTCCAACGTGTCAGAATGCCGTCGTGAGTCAAAAAGTATGACTTGCGTCAGTAAGAACGAAAATCTGGAGTCTCCGAAACCGAAACCGGCGGAAAGTATTGAAAGCATGTATTGAATACATCTCAGCAAAACTCACCTGTACACCAAATTTGGTGAGATGCGAGCGTGCGGAACAAAGTCCATTTGCGTCAAAAAGTCTGACTGCGTCAAAATGTCCAACTTGGCGTCATTTTGTCTGACTTGCGTCATCTACTGACTATATGGACGAAAGACGTGGTTATGAGCTCATCTACAGTACTAAACATAGCGTCACACTGCATCAATCACGTAAAATCAAATTCTGGAATCCTACTGAATCCGATGTGTGAGTCAGATGCATTATTCTGCACTCATTGGCGAGCGCTCATCATCTGAAGGCAGTCGTTGTCTGAAGATCATCATCTGATATTGTTGACGTAATGGCCTCTCCGACGAGGAACGAAGGACAGGGACAATTGGGTTGCGCTTCCCTTTCTATATCTAGGTACCGCGCCTCAATCAAGAATTACGGAGAATTTCATTGTAAAAATTGGAGAAGGCAAAGCATTATGTCTATCGGAAAAGCCAATATTGGTGCGGGCGCGTGCGCTTGCTGCTTCACACGCACACAACTCTCTTTCGCTCCGTCTGAACACACGACATGTATGTGTGTCTGATCGTTAGAAGAAAATAGCTGTGATTCGTGCACCCGCAGCAAAACTGTTCACTCGAAGGTTGAGCGTCTGATTTTGAGACGGACAGCTACCACGAGAAGCTATCGAATTTAAATGAAATCTAATGAATGATGACAGTTTTCATTTTTATAAATGTTGGTAAATTATTATTGAGGATGCGCCGAAGGCCTCGCAGGTACGGAGAAGACGCCACTGTTGGCAGTTTTATTATTAGAGAAAGTCTGATGCTGAAATAGTCCTGCTAGTAGCTAATCCACAACAAATGGCTTAAAATGCACATTGCAATTCAATATAATTTAGCTTTAGAATGCCCTTCGTAGCGTGAAGGTTAGTTATATCCACCACTCATTCCAACATACACCTACGATTAGATTAACAATGGTTTGCATCCTGATTTGACAAAAAATTGTTGCCTTTTGACCTGTTTGTGGACTTGTCCTCTGCATTGGATGTTGACACGTTCACAAAATGTAGTACAAGTGGAACAGAATTGCGTGATAATCATTTATCTGTTGACATAGCGTTTAATGTCACTCGCCGCATTTACATATGTACATGGATAAAATCTTACACAGTAGGGTTATTCGAGTATTATCGTAAGGAATGATTGTCTGAAGAGAGCTATGCCTTGTCTGCATTCACAGATTGATGTGAAGGTTGTAGGTGTGATGCTAGAATTCACTCTAGAATGGATACCGCAGATGAGAATTTTCTGTGCTGGGTGTGGAATTCCGTTCTTGAGACTTGAAATTGGCCTTTTTCGAGGAAAGTTAAAATATGCAATAAAGCTACGTTGGTGAGGGATTGCCCCTTTCCGATTTCACAAAGTTTTCAGTCTATCCATATTCTGATAGATTCCCTTATAATCCGCTTTTTTCTTGACCTCATACCCTCTATTATATAAGGTATACACGTATATATTATATGAAGTTAGTATCCAAATAAAAATTCGTTGAAAGATAGTGTCCTTTATCCGAATGTCAGTTTCAATGCTCTTTAAGGCAGCCTTTCTGAACCGTTAATTGACTACATTACAATGAAAGGATATTAAGAAGATCTCGACCGGAAAGAAGAACGAAGTTATTTGTAAATACTTGAATATTGCGTGACTGTGCGTAAGAATGTCTTCTATTCGTTCAGTCTTAGAATTCAGATCAGATTTTGCCAATTACTTGCCTAACAGACTACCTTTTTTCGTCGACAAACTTCTTCGTTGTACATTTCAAAATTTGGCGTGAATGCGGAGCTCCCGTCCATGTGCCTCACCCTGCGAGCACAGGTTCTGATAAAAGAGGAAGTTGAGAAAAATGATCTTCACTGTTTCGATCAAATTTTCTTTTTTTGGGAAACTTCTGTGTATGATCATTCGTCGCACACGCGATGAAGTCTGTGGACTATTCAAGTTGTGCGGATCATAGGTGTAGGTGCCTATAGGGAAAAAGCACGAACCATATGTGGCGCAGACAACAAGATTCAGAACACGGCGGATATTTTGTGATATGTTTCTATTGTTATGTTGATATGTTGCTGTTGTGATATGTCACACTTTTTTGTGAAAGTGATATGTTGCTAAAAAATCCTACATGTAATTTGTGACACATTACAAAATTTCAAAATAGGTTAATTTCTTCAAAAGCGCCAGTTTTGGTTAAAACCTAGGTTGTAGTTTGAAAATAATTTCTCCCAAAGCTTCGCTTACATGCTAGCTGGCTATTTTGCTTAATCGCTGCTAATTTCATTATTGGTCAAGTTCTTTTTCGTCCAAATCGACTGTAGATGCGACATTGAAGAGCTGTAGATATTCTACTTTGAAGCTAGGAGCTTTTCTGTGATCCGTGCAGCTGATTTAAACAAAGACTTGAAACACCGGCTTAAAAATACAAAACTTCATTAAGTTTTTCCCGAAATGCATTTTGATAATTGTAGATCAAATTTCACTTGTATACCTTCATTTAGTTAGGAAGACCTTTCAGTGATGATTTCAAAATGCCGATTCTGAATTTCTGATTTTGTTTAGACTATTACATTCTTCGGTTCAATCGTGACCAAAAATGTTTCAAAAACACATTACCCAAGCAAGTTGACCAATGACAGATCAATCTGATTGAATCATTGATTTTGTTTAAGATATTTCAAAAAACCTGAAGAATTTGGCTTCGTCATAAATAAACTAGCAATTGTTTGAAGTATGTTCTCATCTTGACCATTGTTTTTCAATGGAACCATGAGGGGCTCAAATAACACACAAAATGTTAACTAACGGATGAAGCATGCAACTTCAAACGAGCAGTTTTATGGAGATGGCATTTGCTTACATCGAAAATAAAAGTGACTTTAATTCAAGCACACGAAAATTTCGTTACAAAACAATTGAACTTCACTGAACTTTTGTAATTTGACCGTAAATTAGGTTTCAACTCGTTTCATGTCAATGTTGTCCTTCATGGTATTGGGTTGCAACTGTCTGCATCAGACATGAAACGATGTCTTATACAATTACGTATAACAGTTTGTACATGTTGTGTTGAGATCAAGACAAACGTTACCTTAATGAAAATCATAAATAAACATTTTCATGTAATAATTAGCAGAATATCGAAGTGTAGCCGTTAGCTGTTCTTGTTCTGGGTCAAGAATATGTGATCAAAGTGGGTTGACATCAATTATCACTTAGTCGAGTAGAAAAGAAAAGTTTGGTACAAAAGTCCTGAGAAGATGATATCATATTCACACTGTTGACATCATTTCTAAGGCTATTAGAAAAGGAGAGTCAGCAATGCGTATAATCAGGATCTGAGTAGAAACCGATCACCAAAGGGGGTGGTACTCAGAAATTGAAACCGACCTGCGTTTGATATATCGCGAATTCATGGCATTGCAATCAGGCTACTTTATGAGATTTCATGCTGTATGTTGATCGTCACGAGTGATTCTAGAAAACAATCTGCGCAGCCAGTTTGCATCAGATAAGTCAACTCATGTAGAAAATAAATTTCATAGCTGAATAGACATGTCCTTAATTAATACATATTGAACGTTTTTCCGCAATCGCTTTTCCGCAGATGGTATTTAGGCCTCCATGAAAAATCAAAAAAGGATGTTTGTCCTGTGTTTTGAATGTCTTTAGCGATGACCAAAAGCTGAAAGATATTTGAGACGTCGGACAAAAACCTTCTTCATCAATTTTCAATTTTTTTGAAAATTGTGCACGTGTTTTGGTTGCTCGCACAGAGGAGTCAATGTAGGTGGCCAAGGACTTCACTATACGAACTCTCATCCTAATTTCTTTCCATTTTGCTTTACCTAATTTGAGCTTTCAGCATTCGCTCAAAGAATAAACCCGTTTATAAATTGAAGACAGCGATTTGTCACAAAATTCCAATAGATAAAGGAATCAGGATATATTATGTGTGTGAGAATCAAATGTAGATGATGTGATAAAATGAGAGTGTTGGATACAATTTCAGTCAAATACATATATATTTGGCAGCAGTGGCGTCGCGTGCTCCCAGACTATAGGCCTTCGCTCGGCATTGGAGTCCTATTTCTATACCAGGCATTTTTTATGTTACAACATTAATTCTCATAAAAGATGAATTTATACCAACAATTTCCCGAACACTTTTCAAGATCAATTGAATGTGCACATGAGAAGTTGATTGTTCATGTCTCTTCACCGCCTTACTCAAGGCGCCGAGATTATTACTATACCCCCTCTCTGTCCAGACCACATTTTCTCGAGAAAAAGGAGGCAAGGCCAACAAAAAGAGTTTCTTGTGTTTCTCACGACCCGTCAACCACTCACATATTTGAAATTTTGATGCATTAAAATATCTTGTGTATTCCTTATTTCTTTCTCTGTGAGTGCTTTCAGTTTTTATATCAGGTGTTGGCCTACCTTGCTTGACGACTGTCATCTTTTCAGTATATTCCCTTGGGACGAAAGGCGTGGTTATGAGCTCATCTACAGTACTAAACATAGCGTCACACTGCATCAATCACGTAAAATCAAATTCTGGAATCCTACTGAATCCGATGTGTGAGTCAGATGCATTATTCTGCACTCATTGGCGAGCGCTCATCATCTGAAGGCAGTCGTTGTCTGAAGATCATCATCTGATATTGTTGACGTAATGGCCTCTCCGACGAGGAACGAAGGACAGGGACAATTGGGTTGCGCTTCCCTTTCTATATCTAGGTACCGCGCCTCAATCAAGAATTACGGAGAATTTCATTGTAAAAATTGGAGAAGGCAAAGCATTATGTCTATCGGAAAAGCCAATATTGGTGCGGGCGCGTGCACTTACTGCCTAACGCGCGTATAACTCTCTCTTACTCTCTCTGAACATCAATGCTCCGTCTGAACACACCGCTAGCGTGTGTGTCTTATTGTTCCAAGAAAACAGCTGTTATTCGAGCACGCCTGCAAAACTGTTCATTCTGAGTTTGAGCGTCTGGTTTTGAGACGGAAAGCTGTGCACCGCTATCACGAGAAGCTACAGAATTTAAATGAAATCTAATGAATGATGGCACTTTTCATTTTCATAAATGTTGGTAAATTATTTTTGAGCATGCGCCAAAGGCCTCGCAGGCACGTTGAAGACGCCACTGATATTTACTAAAGCAAAACTGTAATGTAGGCAAAACGAAGCGTCTGCAGCTATTTAAATATAGTGTCTATCCAAAATCGATCACTGTCTACTGTATCATGTGTGTTTTAAGATTACTTTTAAAAATGTGTAGTATTTTTTGAATCTCATCATGGAAAATGTTCCAAGTACTCGATATAATATACGCACGATTAATCATACCTAATACTAGGCCAGACTGCCATTGTTTAGGGCAATTCGCTTCAAAATTTAATAAAAGGCCAGTATACGTATCTTTACGAAAAACACTAGTTTCTACAGTGTTGGTCATATTTATGTTTACGTCCAAAAATGAAATATTTTTACCTCCAACTTCAGAGGTAAATTCTAAATTCGGGTGCTGTTGATTCAGAAACTGTTTAAAGCACTCAACTTTACTAATGTCATCAAAAATACATATGCAGTCATCAACATATCTATAGTAATATATGGGACTACACTCCTCATTATGCCGATTTCGTTCCATTTCAGAGAGGAAAAGATTAGCTAAAGTGGGTGCAAGGGGTGAACCCATGCTAACACCATCAACCTGTTTGAATATTTTATTATCAAAAAGGAAATGTCCTTGAGTAGCAAATTTACATAGTTTTATAAAGACATCTTTACCGTATTTAGGTTTATTGGAAGAGTTTTCTCTATAAACTAAATCCGCTGCCATCTGAATAGTTTCATCGACTGGAATATTTGTGAATAGAGAAACTACATCAAAGCTCACTAAAATATTTTTATCATTAAACAGATTCCTATGTTCATTAATATTATTAATTAAGTGCTGTGTCGACTTCAGCATATATGTATCGTCAATTTGTTTTTTAATAATGCTATCTAGATATTTTGCTAAATTATAACTAACAGAGCCAATCGTACTTATAATCGGTCGCATCGGCCTATTAACTTTGTGAACTTTAACAGTACCATACATCCTTCCGGGCTCGCTACCCGACGGCATAATGTACTTATATGTATTATCACTCACATATCGCTTCACATATTTACATAAATATCTGTAAACTCGGCTTTCTTCGGTAACGGTTGGATGTTTGGTTATATCATCCTCAGCAGGTACCATCACAAATTTACTATTATCATTCAAGATATCATACATCTTTGAGTTATAATCTTCAGTGTTAACAATGGCCAGACCATTACCTTTGTCATACGAGCATATACGTATGTCTTTACGCTTAACCAGTTTACTTAGAATTTCGTGTATTCTTTTATTTTTCTGTTCATTACAAACTTTTTTACCATCTCTAATAAAATTAGTGACTAAGTTCTGTATTTCTTGTTTAATAGTTGGGGTCAAATCAAATTGATCATTATTTTTCATGTTTACAACTATTGATTTTTCCACTTCGTATTTTAGTTTATCACTATCTAGATTCTTAGGGATAATGCTATGTCAAAAAATACTACACATTTTTAAAAGTAATGGTTATCCTGAGAATTTCGTTCTCAATTTGATTAAACGTTGTGTTTTACGATGTCATCTTCAAATTGATGATCTACTTTCTTGTGCTTCTTGAATGGAAGATATAAGGGCACTAGCATATTTTTGTCCCCGGTTCAATGATCAATTCTAATCAATGGCCAACTGCACAGAGGTCAGCAGCCTGCAGAGGTAAAGAGCGTCAAGTGGGCAAGGTCTTCGTTAAACATTGATGAGTCAGGTGGGTCGATGGCCACTATCTGCCGTGGGTCATGGATCGTGGTTCAAGTCTCGTTGACTCATTTCCAGCTCTGCTATGCGGCGAATTTAGCAGTATTTTGTTTTTAGAGTTCTCTATTCTGGTATCGCCGCAATCTTGACCGTGTTTGAAATATCAATTCAGTCAGCTGGATGGTTTTATGATTTTTGTGAGATATTAATCAACTAATGTGAAAGTCCTACTGCAGGAGTGCTTTCGATACCATAAATCAACTAATTCTTGAGCAATTATGCTTTTAATAGCTGCAGCATAGCGGGGATATTTTATTTGCGAGAAATCGGATTAAATCATGCTGCAGTCGAATCAAGTGCTTGCAATCCTCTTCAATGAAATATACAAAATATTGCGAAAAACTGTATTTCCAATAGAGAAAACGTGACATTATGCTACATAAATATGCTCTTGAATTATTGACAATAGATTCAAGTCGAAGATGAATTTCTTCACTGTACTTGGAACGGAAAGCATCTACATCTCATGCTCTATTGTCCTTTGTGAATAGACATTTTATCCAGAAAAGGAATTGTAAATGTTAACTGAAACATCTATGGTTTAACATCAACATGAAAATGCTGTGAGGTGATTTAAAATTTGAGTGCTACAGGAGTCAAAGAATAAAAAACGACCACTCATGTGAAGGAGCATGATCAACTTTTACACCAATCATATTTTCAACACATATTAGGATTAAAAATAGTGCCGAGAGAAGCAAAAAGATTTTCAAAAGAGAAATGTAATTATGAATTTTCAAAAATTGCTTCAATGCAAGCTTATAAACGTCTAACATACTCACTCTTCTTTGATGTTCGATAGCAAGCATATTAAAAACCTCTTCAACTTCCGCTTACAGTCAATGACTCAAGAAGATCGTGTCTATATCCTGCATGTCATACGGGATTTTCTGCCCACACTATTTATGCAAGACAGGCGATCTAATTCGGCAAATGCACAGTTCTGTAATATTCAATGGATACCATGATATGTGAATATTTCAGTTAAGACTTTGTTCCCCTCAAAGCTTCGTGTTACCGCCTAAAACACAAGAGTTGATCTATAACAGCACCATGCACTATAGAAATCTTAAACAAAATTATGCAATGAATACGGTACATCACAACTTCTCTAAAAGTTTACCAATTTCAGCGAGTAAAGAATGCATAGAGAAAGCTCTTCCCCTCATGCCTGATTCATAATCATGTTCCTGAAAAGTTGCGACTGTTGAAAGAGGGTCACTGCTCACTGCTCAGCCTACAAAGTTACAGATGCGAGTGCATAATACCTCCGGTAAAAGTTGAGAGCGCAAACCTTAAACTGATGTAAACTGATTAAACTGATGATATAGTTGAAAGGTAGATGAATCGAACGACTGGCATGATTTAAGTGATCCGTTTTTTGGGATTAACTCTTTTGCATTTAATGTAGAAATCCATGGTAGGCCTATCCCCAGTCGTACATTCCATGAGTCATGGATATCTAGATATAGCACTATATATGGTGCTATATCTACATATCCATGCATGAATTCATCCACGGCGATAATTCAAGTTGTATATCCATGAATGTTAAATATCTACAAATCCTCGTACGTCCCTTTTGATGACGTAAAATTTCTGTCTTATATCATTCAGTTAAATTCAATGATTTGTAGGATATCAATGGTTGTATGGCCGACAGCCTTAACATTTATTATGTACACAATCTCTACAGCACATCCGTTGACTACTTCCGTCCGTTGCAGTTATTTTCTGTGAGTGCTCAATATTTCAAAAATTTGTTAAAAGCATCAATTATGGTAAAAGAAACCATTCATGTTCATATTGGACAAGCTGGAGTTCAAGTTGCTGATGCGTTATGGGAATTATATTGCGCAGAGCACGGAATAAAAGAAACTGGAAGAATAAAAGATGACGTAACTGATAATACTTTCCAAAACTTCTATGCAGAAACACGCAAAGGACAATTTGTTCCTCGTTCCTTGATCATAGACTTAGAGCCAACGGTTGTTGATGAAATTCGGGTCGGAAACTACAGAACATTGTTTCATCCTGATCTCCTTGTTAGTGGAACAGAAGACGCAGCGAATAATTATGCTCGTGGACATTTTACGATTGGAAAATCAATGGTAGACTTGTGTCTCGATCGAATTCGCAAATTAGCGGAAGCAAGCGAATCCCTTCAAGGTTTCATACTGTGTCATTCATATGGCGGTGGTTCTGGATCTGGATTCACTGCACTGTTATTAGACCGCTTATGTGGAGAATATGGCAAACTTACGAAGCTACAGAGTGGCATCGTACCAGGCCCTCATTTGTCAACTTCGGTTGTCGAACCTTATAATTTAATTCTTAATGCTCACTCAACGATGGATTTTTCTGATGTTTGCATTATGCAAGATAACGAGGCCATGTACGATATATGCAGTCGCTTTCTAAGCATTAGTCGACCTAATTACTCGCATTTAAATCGTATATTAGCACAAGTGAACAGCTCAATCACTGCTTCATTGCGTTTTGAAAGCAGCCTCAATTACGATTTGTCTCAGATACAAACCAATTTAATACCATATCCTAGGGTTCACTTCCCTATGGCTAGCTATGCCCCCGTTTTATCCGAAGAGCGTGCAGTGCATGAACCTTTAACAGTTGTAAATTTGACAAAAAGCGTTTTCGACCATCGAAACCATCTTGTGAAATGTGATCTTGAAAAGGGGAAATACTTTTCTTGCTGCTTGCAATATCGTGGGGATGTAACTCCAAAGGAGACATTTTCAGCGGTTGAATATCTGAAAGGTACAAGAAACTTAAAATTTGTCGACTGGTCTCCAACTGGGTTTAAAATTGGTATAAACAGAATGCCACCAACAACCATACCTGGTTCTGGCTTGGCTCCAGTATCACGGAACGTGTGTTTATTGACAAACACATCAGCTATCTCTGAAGTACTGCGCTGTTTGGTGGGTAAATTTGACCTTATGTTTACGAAGAGATCATTTGTTCACTGGTACGTCGGCGAAGGCATGGAAGAGGGCGAATTTAATGAAGCAAAAGATGTGATGGATAGTCTTGTGAGGGATTATGAAGATATTGCTTCAGATTCGGTCAAAAAGCAAAGTGACGGAAGTGGAAATGGCGAAGAGGAGTATTTTGCAAGACAAATGGATGACGATGTTATCAACATTTTTTGATGATACTAAAAAGTACCTTCATACGCGTTAAATCAACAGTTAAGTCATCAAGCATTTCAGAATGCTTTTAATCGCCTGATATTCGAAATTATGATCGTTTGGCGGAAATATGCATACATATGTATGAATTGAAGTTAATCGTCTAGCGATGCCGTTATCAAAATTTCGTTATGATCCCTCCTTTTTTCATGCATTGTGTTTTGACGTTGGAAGGAGTTGCGGGCCGAAATTACACATTATGTAAGTAACGAAAACAGCCCAATGTGATTCCAAAATTTCAATTGTCACTACTGATAAAACTTTAATATCTCTTTGTAATTATTTTACAATCCATGATTTCCTGATTTGAATATATAAAAGGCATTATCAGATGAATTTGTTTATTTCATAGGATGTTTAGAAAATGTCAATTCTGGAAAATGCAAACATCACGAGAGTGGATCCCGGATCGGAGCTTATAGCTAAGCAAAGGTGTTAAGCGAAATGGGAGAAGAATGGAGGCGATGGAATTGAAATGAGAGGGAGAAGAACATGAGCGACGTGCAAAAGAATGTAGTAAGGCTACAGCATAGTTAAATGAAGTGAGGAGCTAAATGGAGTTACACAGCAAAAAATGATTTCAACTATCGCTACCAGGTAGAAAAAATATGACACAGCGAATGTTGTTGCAGATGCTTGCAGATAAAAGTATCAAGTCTAGTTAAACTTTCTTGATTTATAATACAGGATGCTTGCGATCTTCTTATGACTTTTTATAAAGTGTTATTTAAGCAAAAAAACTGGTATGCAATTAGCATATTCGATATTTAATTATTCTATTCCTCTAATTATTATTCTGCTCGTTAGTAAATCTATATTTAGTTATTCTACTTACACTGTGTTTTCAAAAGCAGCCTTTATTAATTATTACAGGCATACTAGCTAAGGCGACATGTCATTAGTGCTTTGAAAAATGGTAGGCCTACTTAATGAATACCCGTCGAAATTTCACTGACATGTTGTTTGTACAATTCCAATTTACACGGATATGACTGCAACTTTGAAAGGGAGCTGTGTTGATAATGAGAGATGTTAACTAGCATGCTGATGGTTCCTGATGTTGTATGAAATGGCAGCTATTCAGGTCTGTTCCCATTTTTCAACTGAGGATACAACTTTATATTTGATTATTCTATTTAAAAATGCTGTTCGTGTATTTTAGGGATCAAAAGTCGCTCCATTGCATGTGATCGATTTTCGCATCGGTCTATCTGATGATAATCAGTCTTATCCAATGAGTACGTAGCTTCTTCGTCAGGTGTACAAATACATGTAGCTCATGTGTGGAATATCTTAGTTCAATACGTAGTACTATACACCGTGACAGTCACAAAGTCAGCAAGAAGATCTTGGATAGGAACATTTATTTCAGAGGTAGATTTGAAATCAAGAAGAGTAGACCAAAAGCCTAAGGTTGTTACACTTCCTCGCTTTTTCTTCCGAATTATGGCATATTGAAGTGTGTTGCAGACATGAAAGATAGTGAATTCTGAGATTATTTGCATAGGCCCAATTGATAGAAGGCTACTGAACGTGGAATGGAGGGAAAAGAGAAAGCGAGGAAGGACAAGCTGGCGATGTGGATGCGGTGCCAGAGACACCAAAGATGTCGATTCTTTTCGGACAGTAAAAACAGCCTTCAATTTTTTACATTTGATTGATAACTCAACTTTCGTTCAACCCGACTTAAAAACCGTGCCGAATGATAAAGCACATGCTCGTATAAGTAATCTTGTGATGTTGTATTTTCACTGAAAGCGGTTGAAGACGTTGATTGCTAAACAAAAGTTAGTCAAAACAGCTGATGAGTCGTCCTCATTGTATGCCCGGGTTCCAAACAAGTATTTACCTAAGTACAGGGATCATGAGTCCGAACTTTCATGTTTCTATTTTCAAGTCCGAGAAAGTCCAAGCTTTTAGAATAGTTGCATTCTGGTCTGGTGCTTTAATTATCATGTGTTTTGGACATATTTGCATGACCTTGAGTGACGAATTAGAGTGTCTGCATATTCTAGCCTCTTGTTACGAATTTTACTTGAATTAATTATTTATGACTTACATTTTCTTTGACAAATCACTATCCCACACCAATAAAGAAAGAGATAGTGGAGCAAATTAATTCAGCCACATAGAAAAATGTTTTGATATGGGTATATATATGTTCCAGCTGTTTGATTGCTCCAGTCAAATGCTTACTCATCATTTCAAGAATTTTTTCACAATGCATTACTTGGGACTGCTGACCAAGAAATCAAAATATGATTTTAGAATAGGTGAAGTGATGCATTAGTAAGGTTAAAGCATCAGCTATTTGTCCATCGCAAGTTCAAAAACCTTTGAAATTTATCGTAAAATGCTTTAGACACAGTACTTGGATTGCTAAAATTGTGTGAGATTTGGTTTGCGTTGTTATCAATAGTTCTGAATAGATTTTGGCCAGACATTTAAAATATAAATATTTTGGAAAGAGCCAAATTTTTTGATCTTAAAATATTTAGTTATCGATAGCGATATATTTCAGCTGCCACCAGCAGCTATCTTCAGGCAACTATAGAAGGAATATCGTTACAAGCAAAATTTGAAAATTACACTGATCCGTATTCGTGAACATTCTATCAACACATCTTCATCTGTCTACAAACATACACAATCATGCAATAATCAAAGCAAATTTTCTAATATAACAACGACTTCAATAATATCAACCGACAAGGACGCCACAAATCTCAGATTCCGTGAAGCGTATTACATCAAGAAAATGAAACCTGAAATTAACGATCGATTTGAACTGAATAGCTACAGTGATTTTCTTTTTCATTGAATACTTACCATCCATCTAAATTTGACTTTACATTTTTATACTGTGTCTACTGCTTTTGTATACTTCTTCTCTCCCCTCAGTCAGGTCATAGTTTTGCTATCGGTACTATGTAACCCGATACTACCTGCCTCATAGCTCTCTTATCTTCTCTCTCTTGCACTTCTATATCTATCTCATTCTTCTATTTTCTATTTCCTATCCAACAGTTGAATCAGTGTAAATTTCAAATTTTTCTTGTAACGATATTCCTTCTATAGTTGCCTGAAGATAGCTGCTGGTGGCAGCTGAAATATATCGCTATCGTTAATTAAATATCTTACGATCAAAAAATTTGGCTCTTTCCAAAATATTTATATATTAGTTATCAATAGTATGTTCATTAAAATATACCATTAAGTTATACCATTATCCACGTATAGTGCCATAATTAACACAATGTATAGATTGGGATGCAATAATTCAAATTGGTACATCGAATCATTACATTGAAATGATGAAGAATACTATTCAAGGCAATGCATTGTTTTCTTTGTCTACACCAGTAATAGGTGGCCCAGTTACATGATTGCGCAATACTATGTATGAGTTCATGGGACAATGGCACTCTTCCTGTTTACTTAAGCTGTTTACGTCACTACTTACGACATTTGCATGCATATTTTGTAAGCAAAAAATGCTTTAGAAATTCATATATGTATTATATTTTATGACATAGCGAACATATAGGCTATGCATGAATGTTTTATATATGCTGCATAGTACCGTAGGCTATCTGTTATATCAATAATTATACCAATAGTGACAGATCTCATAATCATCTAACCCTAATTGACTATTCATGCATCCATCATTGCTGTATATATTCAATAATTTTATCACAGCAGGCTTGAAATGAAGTACTAATGGGCTTCGGACGGGCCTGAGTATTCAAAATTGGCACGGTTGTGGCCGCGCCGGGCTTGGTGAATTATATGCATATTGCTATTAACACACTCTTTGCAGCATTCTAGCACAAGAGAGTGTATTCTTATAAAATGTCTTCTCTTGTAAATGACATACAATTGAATGTGAGCTTTCTATACAGGTAATCTTGCGACGATAGCGCGCAATATCTGTGTTATTGTAGACTACGGACTACTGCCAATAGTAAAAGAGTAGCTCATTTTCCTTATGGAGGGGTCTTGTCGTCTGCAACCGACTGTTCTCAGATAATATTCTAAGATGTTTAATTAACTTATCAAGAATGTCCTCCAGAAGTCTCTTCCGCTTTTGATGAAAACTGCAGTGAGCAACTGCTACAAAACACTATAAAATAAGGTATAATTAGAATTTTCTTTTCTTTTTCAGATGTTGTTTTGTCATTCACTAACCTGTCAAAAAGTTCGCACGTACGGATCTCATGGTCAAAAGTGAACGTCACGTAGCCAAAATTGATTTCGAAATTTAAGATAACTTGCTTAAAAAAAGTAGTGCAAAAACCTAAGAAAGCGTCAGTGTCATGTCACTATGGTTTTTTTTGTAGCACAACGTACGATCATGTGCAAAAGTCTGCTTTATTATAGCATGCAAATGTTATATCCGTTCTCAACCCAGCAATGCACTACCCGATTTCTCGGAGTTCTTATTTGGAATTCAATTTAAATTTAGCTGGAATTCAATTGAATGATTTCAAACTTTACTCCCATACTTAGCACAGTTGATATTTTTTCTTCCTAACTATGGAATTGACGACCGAAAAGCGAGCTAAGATAGGTATGAAAAGGCAAATAATGGCATGAAGTAAACTGACGTGGTGAGTTGAATGTTTCACAGCTTCTTGGGTCAGTAACAATGTATTGTGTTGAGCAATCACCTCGAAGAAGAGGAGTGGTCGGCCAAAATGCACAACAGATCAGACTGACAGATTTATTCGGAGATGTGTCGTTGCAAGTTCTTCTGTATCATCTTCACAAATCGTAGTGCAGCTGTCACCTTCGAACTGCATGAGCAGGAACACTGCAGACATCGTTTATCGCAGCGTTTAGGACTGCGAACGTACAGACCTGCGAGGAAGCCTCTTCTGAATAGAAGGAATATGGAAGACCGATTTCGATTATTGCCGAAAATATGAATCTTGCACAAGAGAACAGTAGAACGAAGTGCTATTCAGTGATGAGGCAAAAGCTGATCTGCTCCATTCAACGGCAGCGTACAGTATATTCGACGATCTCCTTCGGAACGATATAACAAGCGGTGTTGCGTTCGAACTGCAAGACATCTTGGGTACTTCATGGTATAGGCCGCTTTCTCAGCTAGGGGCGCGGCAACGGCAACGGCAATCTTTGCTTCCTAACACAGAACACAAGAATGACTGGTAAATCGTATTTGAACATGTTCAAGGTGAAGCCGAAGCCCATGATGAACATAGCATGTGCATCGTTTAAAGATGGTCAACGAATGGCTTCATCAAAACGACATTCCACTTCTTGGGACTTGTCCCGGTCAAAACCCAATTTCAGTCCATTGAGAACCTCTTCTGTATGATGAAAACGAAATTAAACAAAATGAAATCCTCGAACCTTACTGAACTTCAACAGAGCATTTGGCGGGTTTGGTGTACCAAAATAACACCAGAATTGCATGTGAGTTCAGTTATTTCAAAGCCATGTTGCATTCGTGCTTTGTTGGAGAATCGTGGGCATCCAACCACATTTTGATGTAAAAGTATGGCTTGATTCAAGAAATTCTTTTCATTCTTTTCATAAGAAAAATGAATGATATTGTTACACGAGATCGCTTTCTATTCACGACATAACTATGACTTCTTAACTTGCAATTTGTGTCACGAATATTAATGTAACTGACTTTTTCACATGGGTGTATACTACGTAGTGATGGGTAGAACATAGAAACACGATAATCTAGAATTTCTCTATGGGGAAATGCAATATAAGCATTTTCTTCAATTTCTCTCAGTTCCAACAAAAATGCAAAAATAGTACATTTTAGCTTCGAGTAATACATTCGATCTCTTTCACGTGCATAAAGATAGATAAATTTGCGTGTGGATTAGTCTAGAGTGGACATAATCCTATCCCAGCCATTGTATGCAATGGTAGCAAACGATAGAGATTGACATAGATATTCATCTTTCTTTGGCTTGTGTGATTGACCAAGCGCGCGCATTGCAGAAGTAGCTTTTATCAAAAAACCCACGAACTTCAACGGTCAGATTGTAGGCAGTTCTGTCAATTGAAAAGTACATAACTTTAACTCAAATTTTTCTCCGTGATAAAGTCGTCGAATGGGAATATCATTTACACAGTTCGACTCTTCACGATATATATTTCCTGACTCTGTACCTTTAATTGGTGTCAATGCTGTAGATCATCAGAATTCAGGCTTGAATTTGCATTACGTTCAATGAAAAATTAATCTTCTTGCCCCACGAGACTAGTTCTGATCACGACCAACAGTATTGAGGAAAATCATCTCTAGACCCAAACATGCAGACAAGGCAATTTATCTCTATGTTCACGCATCACAAAGGAGAAATTGAATACTAGCACATCAAAATTTAGATAGCGAAAAGCATTTCCTAAGGTAGCTTGCAGCAAATACTCGCATACAGTGAATAGCGTATGTATACTCTTTTACATTACGCGTGCGCAGACGAAGGTCGCAATGCCAGGATGAAAAATTCCGAGTAGTGAAAACTGTGCCCTACTTGCGAGGGATAGGTAGCGTCATGTGGGGTAATTCTGAGCGATTTGCGTAAACATTGTTTATACGGAATACAATCATATATATTTATAATCAAAAGACATGTTGCGTTTTCTAGTGTATGTAGCTTGACTTTCATAAAGGCTATTGGAGAAATTGAGCATTCGAATATATTCAAAATTTGAATTTTCTTGCTCACCCGAAATCTACTCAAACGGGGTAAATATGAGCAAAAGTGGGGTAATTATGAGCAATATAAAGATGTGCGGTAGATTATTTGAATAACTCAAAATTGTATTAGTGTATTTCTAATAAATTATCTAGGCTCTATAGGCATTGAATGAAAGAAGATTGGCTCTACGGATCAAGCTCTGATGAGTAAATTGCTCTACTTAATCTGTTTTTTCTATTTCAAAAGTCAGAAGCTAGCCTCTGCGAAATAATTTCACAGTATTTGAAATTCTACTCAACATTTGACCTCTATAAAATTCCCGCAACCTTTTTCAATATTATGATCGCCATGATCTTTTAAATATGAAGCTGGAGGGCTGGCCTAAGCCATCGTCTCTCAACTGAAAATAAACGAATCAATAATAGAAAAGTAAACAAAAGATAGTGATGCTTTTAAATTCTCATTGTGTTGTGAAAGGCAAACTATGATCCACTGTACTTTTCAATATCAATAATCATCATACGATGATATATCAGCATATACGAGAATACATGTCCATTCTTGATATCACTAATTGCAGCTGAAATTTGCTCTGAGGTAACAACCTTTCGTTTTCTCTCGTAGGCTCGTGGCATGACCAGACCGATGAATGAGCTAGGAGAAATAACACACGTTTAAAATATCAGCTTACAACGTCAGTTGAAACCGATCACTATAATTGGTTATCCCATCGATAACCATAACAATAGCTGCAATGATAGGGACAACGAGACTCTGTCACCTGACCGTGAATGACGTCATGACAATTGACTCGAAGTCTTCACAACAAAATCTTAGCGCGCACTCCAAGAAGACTGGAAACCGTTGCCAAAAATCACTCTGTTCAAGCTATCGGACAGTTTCCCACGTATCAAGATACATTTATGCAGGCTACATAGAAAGTAAATCCTTGCAGTTGCAGCATGTTTAGCAAGTTGGCTATACTAGACAATATGATGAATTAGAAGAGAGCTGTCATAATGTAATTATTCATAGAATCATGTAGTACTGTGTTCATGTAAGCTACTCACTATCTGTAGTTTGTGTAGCTGAAATATAATAGCTAAGTGACGCATTAATTTCATGCAAAACTTATTAATCCATTGACAAAAAATAAGTAGGTCATAGCACATAGCTATCCTAATTCAATTAATGGTCGTAAGAGACCACATAATTTGATAAGGTCAACGCTCATATTTACCCCGTTGGAGATGACTTATGGATGAGCAAAGAGGGTAATTATGAGCTATTGTTTCAGGAATTTAGTCATTATTTATAAGTCTATAGGGCAAAAATATTTATTGCCCATGATACTGCCAAACATTCGATATGAATATTTTACGCTCAGATAACAGACAACAACAACACCTTGAAGACCTGTCTATGTCTATCTCTTTATATAAACATATTGTCACATTTTTCCGCTGCAGGCTGTGCGATCTCTATCCCTTAAAAAGCATAGGAGCTTTTTAAGCACGCCAGCGACAACCACGTCCATTGAGGACAATGAGGAGAGGCCCTACTCCATACACGAATCATCCTCATCCGAGGATTCTGCAACATCGACATCCTCATCCGACGATTCTCCAACATCGTCATCCGATGATGACGATGAATCTGTTACTTATGTAAGTATGACGCTTGGTTACCTGCTTCAGTGTAGAATTTTCTATTAAAACATTTTGAAACTTACTTTGTTGACAATTCTCCTAATAAACAATTGTTTCCTTTGTTTACAGGAGTCCGTCATGTGTGCATCACAGGAAGAGGTGTCCTTTAGCCACATCCGGGCATCCCCCAGCTGGAGCGTCCGCTTGCCGCTGTCCCCGATGATGACGCTTGCTCCTCCATCCCCTGTTCCTTCTTGTCCGGCACCTCCGATCCCTGCCCCTCCGACGCCCGCAGCTCCTTCCTCCGCGACACCTCCTATCCCCGCCGCAGCTCCTGCTACAGTTCCCAAGGCCCCTCTCCCAGTGCGAGAGTAAAATGTCGACCTCGACGCAACGACGGAGGAAGACATTTACTCCAAACTACGCCGTTTCCAAGAGCGTCTGAGGGAGTCAGAGTCCCGTGAGGCTCAGCTAATGGAAGACAACAGAGGTTTGGTTGAATCCTTACAAAATATAACTCAATCAAACCTCCTGTTGGCCTCGCAAGTGGCCAACATTCAGAGGCATGACAAAGAAACATTGGTGCACATCGAGTGCAGAGACAATGTTATTAGAAAGGTGCGTCTAACGAGGATGGACGACTTGGGTGGCTGCAGTGAAAGCTGCAGCCACTTGAAGTTGTATTACAATGGTATTGTGAAATGTGTTAAGCTTTGACTTTCTTTTATTTTGAAAAATTAATTACTGAAAATTTTATGTGTTTTCTCTTTACAACAGATCGGAACATACGGTATTGGCTGGTGATGACGCTGACGTCATTAGATGGTAGATGTATATAAGGGCTTGCTAATTTCAATCCTCATCAATAATCATGGTTGTCTGTACCAAGTGTGGAAAAGTATTCACTCTCATAGGCAATTTGCAACGTCATGAAAAATTTTGTAAGTTAGGAAAAACGTATCAATGTAGCAAGTGTCCATATAAGACGAATAGGATGGATAATCTTTACAACAGATCGGAACATACGGTATTGGCTGGTGATGACGCTGACGTCATTAGATGGTAGATGTATATAAGGGCTTGCTAATTTCAATCCTCATCAATAATCATGGTTGTCTGTACCAAGTGTGGAAAAGTATTCACTCTCATAGGCAATTTGCAACGTCATGAAAAATTTTGTAAGTTAGGAAAAACGTATCAATGTAGCAAGTGTCCATATAAGACGAATAGGATGGATAATCGTAAGAGGCATAAACTTGTATGCAATAATAAACCGAATGATAGAATAACAGAGTCAAATTCGAATAATCAAAATAGATCTACTTCTAAGCCAACAACTAGCGCTTCAACTAACATACAAAACTTTATGCAATACTGCTCTCGGTGTGGCAAAACGTATAACTCTGCAAGTAGATTTCGACAACATATGAATGTACATAACACAAATAGTGAGATGAATATGCATAATAACTATGGAACTGTTAGTCTCAGCGAAAGCGCAGTCAATGGCCATGCACGTGTATATGATATCACGCCAACAACACCTACTTTGGACATAACATCATTCTTAGAAAGCATGCGTTCCATGTTAGGGAATTTAGTGTCTGACTTACTAAGGAGCTAGCAATTACGCGGTCGTCTGATTGCACAAATTCGTTATATCCGTTCTAATCCTCAAAGAGAAGAAACTTTTCTCGCACACTTTACCTCATCATCCTCAAACTATATTTATGACTATGATGCTTGGTTTCAGGATCATCTAAATAGTCTAATAAATCATATTGAAGCCTTCACAAAAAAGGGTAGCAATTGGATTATAGATGATGTACAAAATATAGAGTTCAATGTAATAACAAGTCCAATACTGTCAGGTGGACAATCATTTCCTCTACCAAAGAAGTTAAAAAACTCTAAAGCTGTCATTAATGTTAATTCAAATGCAAATGATTGCTTCCTATATGCAGTTTTATCAATATTGCATTATAATGAAGTACCTTACTCAAGGAATGAAGTAATATCATATAGTAAGTGGATATCTGAGCTAAATATGGAAGGCATTTCCACACCAGTATCAATCATAGATATTCCAAAATTTGAGAAAAATAATGATATTAAAATTAACATTCACTTTTATGAAAATGGACTCACAGGTGTTCGTTACAACAGTAACTTTACTGGTAGGCAAACGGTTAATATTTTGCTAATTCTAAACAATGGAGCAGCACACTATTGTGGAATTCCAAAGCTGTCAAGACTGTATAGGAGAACTTTAAAAAGACATAAATACTTCTGCGAAAGATGCACTCAGTCATTCACATATAAGACAACACTAGAACGACACTTCCAGTTTTGCATTCGAGGAAAAGCACAAATAGAAAAAATGCCGTCAGATCTAAAAGTACTAACAAGTAGCATGGAATATCAACTAAGTCCTCCTTTAGTAATTTATGCAGATATAGAGTGCTACATTGATAATAAAATACATAAACCTGCGGCCATTGGAGCTTATCATGTCTGGCACAATGCCCTTCAATCGAAAGTTGAAAACAAGTATTACCTCTTTGAGGGAGAAAATTGCATTATTAGTTTCTTGCACCACTTAGAAACTATAGCCCAAGACTTATATGACAACCAATGTGCAACAACTAGGCAGCCAATGACACTGTCAGCGGATGAAAAAGCAAGCCATGAGAATGCAGAATGTTGCAACAAATGTAAATCGAAATTCAGCGATGAAGTCATAAAAGTTCGTGATCATGATCATATCACAGGACGATATAGGCAAACATTATGTAGGAAATGCAATCTCCGGTTAAGACTTAACAGACGGGAGCTCCCCATATTTTTTTCCACAATTTTAAAAATTATGATAGTCACATCGTTTGCTATAAAGCGATTGGAAGAATGAAATCTTGGAAATTAGATGTTGTAGCAGCAACTGCTGAAAAATATATAACTTTATCCGCCAGTGTCCCTGTAAATGAATACCAAGGGAAGACAGTATACTATAAACTAAAATTCTTAGACTCATATCAATTTCTAAGTGCATCCTTGAGTGAATTAGCCAAGGGCTTGCAAACGTATGAGCATGTAGAGACATTAAGGGTAGAATTTCCACAATTAAGTGATAGTGTTTTATATCAGAAGGGAGTGTTTCCATATTCATACTTCAAAAACTTAAACACGTTGACGGAAGACTGTCTACCACCACAATTTGAATTCTATAATGATCTTACTCGTGAGCACTGTTCCGGTAGTGAATATGAACAAGCTAACAAGGCATGGATTGAATTTAATTGTAGCACATTTGGTGATTACATGCTGGCATATCTGAAGTTAGATGTTTTATTGTTGGCAGACATATTTGAAGTGTTTAGAGCATTGAGTCAACGTGAGGATGAAGTCGACCCTGTACATTTTGTCAGTCTCCCACATCTTAGCTTTACCTCAGCACTAAATTTCTCTTCCAATGATCCCCCACACTACATACAAGATGAAAATATGTACAATATATTTGAACGAGGAATTAGAGGGGGTATGACTTTCACCAACATTCACCGAGCGCGTGCACGCATTGAAGAATTAGGAAATAATACACATGAAAGTCGACATTTGAACTACTTAGATGTTAATAACCTTTACGGTTCTTCACTCAGTAGGAGTCTACCCCACTCAAATTTCAAATGGTTGAATGAAAGTGAATTAGATAATTTTTTAAATGAAGAAAATGTTCAAAATATAGATGATGATGGTGAAATCGGCTACATTTTTGATTTAGATTTAGAGTATCCTGCAGCCATTCATGATGACACTGCCGATTTCCCATTAGCTCCAGAAATGCAGATGATTGAAAAGAGAATGTTTTCACACTATATGAAAAAGTAAGACCAAATACACATTTTTCTTCTATCAAGCAACTTCTGCTCCATCAATTTGATAGGAAAAATTATGTAGTCCACTACTCAATTTTAAAATTTTACTTGACCATGGCCATCAGAATCAAGAAGATGTATAGTGGCATAAAATTCACACAAAAGCCTTGGTTAAAAACATACATTGATATGAACTCTCAAAAGAGGGCTCAATCAAACACTGACTTCGAAAAGTCATTCTACAAATTGAAAAATAATTCTTTATATGGTAAGACAATGGAAAATGTAAGGAGAAGGAAAAAATTTAAACTAATCAATAATGAGAAACAACTACTGAAATTGTCAAATCATCCTCTCTATGTTCAACACAAAATATTTGATGAAGATCTAGTAGGTATGGAAATGTACAAACCTTCAATAGTTTTAAATAAATTAATATATGTTGGTCAAGCAGTACTTGACTATAGTAAGTTGGAAATGTATCAATTATATTACAATGATCTAAAAGGATGTCCACTGATAAATAAAACGCGGCTTTGTGGAGGTGATACCGACAGTTTCTTCCTATCTTTATACACATCACCATCTGTCCGTCTCGAAGATATACTTCTATACTTCGGTGAAAAGTTTGACTCCTCAAACTATGACAGTCATCACCGACTATACTCAACTACAAACAAAGCTAGATTAGGTTGTTTTAAAGATGAGTGTGCTGGAAAGTTGCTTGAGGAAATGATCCTACTAAAACCGAAAATGTATTCAATGAAATATCTAGACTCTACGAATCATAGCATCAAACGTGCAAAAGGAATTCAGAGAGCAGCAGTTAAAAAATTGAAACATAATGACTATAGGAGTGTGTATTATAGTGAGAATGATACAACTGAAGATATGACAATTATAAATTCAAAAAATCACGTAGTTAGCACAAAATCATTTAGGAAGCGAGGTCTTTCACTTTGGGAGGATAAGCGCTGTTGGCTGGATAAAAATGTATCATTACCATATGGACACTACAGCCTAGGTCTTTCCCCACCGTCGAAGAGAAGGAGATGCCTTCCTGTCACAGGTGATGTAGAATAAGTCTAAATAAAAAAACAATACAATATTCCACTTGTAATAGATCTTGCGATTGCTGCATCTTCCGACATGTAGCAACACTTACTAATATATAAGTAGTCTTACTAAAATTGAAATTTCTACATCTTTCCGATATGTAGAAATTATTACTAATGAATAGGTAGTCCTAATGTGAATGAATATGTGAAGAATTTGTACTCAACATCATTCCGATATGTTGAGGTAATAAAATAACAAACTTTAGGCAAACATTAAACCTAAATTTGAAACATAGCTTTCGGAACATGCCTCATTACATTAGAACATGGAAACTTAGTGACGTTCAAAACGTTCACATAACAAATTCTAAAAGAATAGCATTTCGTCATTCAATAGCAAATAGCGATCGAAAACATCGTGGCGTTTGCATTAGTATTGACTCATTGCCTTCACTGAAAGACTTTGCGGATCTCATTGACAACCATAAGACTCGGATCGAGATTCCTCTCGATGACAAGGTATGGATAAAGTGTGATTCATCAGTCAAACTATACGTCTGTTTACCAAAACGGGAAGATGTTGAATATCGATTATTTCGTTTCAGTGACGTCACATGGGAAACCTTTACAAGGGAGATACTACCACAGATAACGTCATTCATTAAAGATGGAGGACATCAAACGGTTGGAAGTTGTAAATCGGATGTTAACTACAAAAGCAAAGTCAAAACTCAATCTACAAGAGATCGAGAGGAATATACCCAACCGAAAACAATGGTTACTGATAAAACGCAAATTGAAGCCGACAACGAGCTTACATCTTGGAAGACCCTCAATGTTAACATGGAGGATTCAGAGGAAGGATAAATCTCTCACTATCCTATTCCTTCCAAATGGAACAATCCAATGTATTGGAAGGGTCATGGAGGGTGATCTCTCATATCTACACTTTACTTTGGAACATTTACTTGGTGATTCATTATCTGATTGGGAAGTGAAGACAATGGCCGTGTTATGTGAATTACACTATCACTATGACTTCCGTAAAGTTACATCATCACATAATCTAACTTATGAAGTGGAGTTATTTCCAGCAGCTCAATTGACTAACTGGCATCCATATCATGTTTATGTGTTCCATAATGGAAAGATTGTGATAACCGGCATTAAAGACATAAATGATGTGCCTCCCATCATATGTGATTTGAAAAAATGTTTCATAAAAACCAAATTGTAGATTTTGTATATATGTGAATAGATAATGAAATATGAATATGTTTTTGTTTTCCTTATAAACCCTTGTTTTGGAAAAAAGAGAGCAAGTTAATGATACAACATAAAACTTTATTTCAAAACTGTTTCGACATATTTAGTAAGAATTACATCATTTTTATCACAGTTTTTTGAAAATAGTTCTAAAGCACTTTTACAGTTATTTTTCAATGGTCTCTCGTTGACAAAATAGAGTACATAGCCACCACACATTAGAGATGTACTACTTTGAAGTGGGAACGATGTCACTTTCTTAACAGTCCAGGAGAACCTGTTCATCCATAATGCGATATCATGTAAACGAGGTTGATTAAGAGAGTCAAAATATTCGGCAACTTTATAACGATTGATGTATACAGCAATCCAATGTTTTCCGGGAAGATTGTTGGTATCCGTATTGATGATAAGCGAACAAGGATAGAAAGGAATTGAATCAGGTAAATTATCTCTAGAAAAGACATTGAGAAATATTGTCTTGGAGTAGGGATGAGCTTTCCTCATTTTCCTCAAGATTTCTATGTTGCTTAAGTTACTCATCTCTGATAGCTGACAGTCACGTCTCTCATTCTTGTTATCTCAACTTTGCTATCATAGATAGCATAAATGAGACAAGTAATTGTTTTCTTCAAAGGTGACTCAAATGATACCTCCAGTCGTAGATTTCCAGGCTTTGTAACTCCTACGCTTTCACCACCTAGATCTGCATCTGCTGTGAGATTGTACATAATGAAGAAGTAGCCATTCTTGTACATATCCATTGTAATTCCATTTGAATCATCTGTATTAAACATGTTGAGGGCGGTGAAAGTAGAACCATATTCACGTGCGAATTTACCATCTTTGAAATTAGGCTCATATGCTTTGCAAGATACAAGTCTCCCATCCTGATAGAGTGCTAGTTTGCTAACATTAAAGTGTTGGAAATTGAATGGATTCTTTTCAAAAGCACCAATGAATGCCTCATTTTCCACAAATGTGATATACACCGCCTTTGGCATTGCAGTGGGAAAAAGATTTGGGTAGGCATGTGAGGATGATCCCGCACCAATTGTGAAGTTTGTCAACACACTGTGATTAACTGGATATATTGCATGGTTTTTCCTCAATCCTGTCGCATGCTCGTTGATGACTGACGGGTTCATTGTTACTCGCCTTACATTGAGCACGGCATTACTTATGTTGACTTGATAGTTTGTAGCTCCAAAAGCCATTAACGCGAACTCAGGATTTGCACGAATAAATTTTATTTGCATTTTAACCTGTGATATCAGATATCTAGATTGACGAAGGAAATCAAGATAGACAGGTCCTTTCAAATATAATTCCTTTGAATCCGCTGTTAAATCCATTCGTCTTTTCAACCCTGTATTTGAGACATCATCAAATTTCCCTTGCTGATCATCATACCACCCAGAAACTTGCAAGTGTGACTGTTTAGCTTGCTTTTGAAATTGAGTCATTGTATGTATATATGCTCCATATGGATATGCTCGATCCCCTCCTTCAATCTGTTTGTCATTCAATATTAGATACACATCTGAGAACAGACTGGCAATAGGAAGATTTGCTAATCCCACTTTATCCTTGGATGAATCGATATTTGTACCATCAGTCTTCTTAATTTGTATACACAACTCTAAATCAATGGATTGACAGTCAATATAATCTTGAGGATTGGCAGGTATATCAAACTGAATAGGCTGCTGGTTACCATCGATATTTGTTGTGGGGACTATGTCTACAATTGTTGAGGAGATGATGTCTGTCTGATGAGGGGGAGAATCGAAGAAACACAAAGCCGAATTGATACTCTGCATCGTATTAGCTCTACAAATATGTTGTCTTCCTTCGTTTTGACTTGTTTCTAGTAGCTGTGGAATTTCGTTTGCGCTTTCTTGTTTTCACTCGACGTCTAGATTTAGAACGTGCTGCTCTAGTCGGCTTTTTACTTTTCCTGCGTCTTTGCTTAGTAACTCGGCCTGATCCAACTTGTCTTGACTTCCTACGCTTCTTCCGAACTGTACGTCTCGTCTTTGTTAAATCATCTAATGCGTCTATGGCAGATTGCTGCGCGCGCATTTTCATAGATTCACCGATATCCTCACCTTGAAGCGCATCAGCTGCAACATTTGCACCAAAATCTAAAGCCCTGCTTCCAACACGCTTCATGATTGGTACGCCATACTTTTTGAGTGTTGGAAGAACCATACGTCTTAGTGCACCAAATATGCCTCCTCCAACTTGTCGTCTACCTCCAACAAACACGGGATAACCGCTCTGATATGATGGTCTACTGTAAATGCCTGTCATTATGACTATTGAATAACTATGGAAGTCACAATAGCGTAAAGCCTTATTCTCGTGACCTAATATGTAGGGTCAAAACAGTAACACCACTTCAGAACGGTACTACTTCTCCTGCGTCATCATGAATTGATATGTCAATTCTATTGATGCAATTTCGGCTGATTGGTAGATACATTGTGTTAAAAAATTCTCGATTGATTAGTTGCTTCCTTACGGATGAGAGAGGAAATGTGCGCAGAAGTGGGGCCTCAATGTCGCCAACCCTTGTATATTCAATAATGTTACAATAGACGTATAAGTTACTTATATCACGCTCTAGTGATGGGTCTGTATCGCCTATTGATGTGCCTTCATAAATAGTTGATTTTGAGAATCCCAATGTGGTCGTTAACACGCTCTCCAGCTTGATAAGAGAGTTCTTCCCTACCTTTAATATCATGCGTTTCTTATGTGGGTCATAAGAAAAGTGATATTCATCTGCATCAAGGTAATCTACACCAAACTCATTTAACTTTGTACACAATTCAGATGGCGTTTTCAAGCTTTCAATGTTCAAATTAACTCTTTTTACAAGTTCACTGGAAGTAGACAATTCATCACCCAATATGTCTTCGCTGTATACGTGGATATCCCATGAAGCATTTGTTGATGCTTTGAGTTTAGAAGAGGACAATTGAACCTTAAATGTATCATTTAACTCTGTCAACCAAGGTGCGCTTTCAAGGCCCTTAAACATCCCAATCATTTCAGATCCGAATTCAATAACAGCGGACTCAGACTTTTCCAATGGTGTCTTTTTAGTAAAAACAATAAATTCTGCCTCCGTTTAAACAGTAAATAAAGTTACTTTCTCTTTCTTATATTCACAAGTCATTAACGTTTCTGGCACTGATCCTTGAAACTTTCTTGCAAAGTCTTCAACACTTCTAATGACCTCAAATTGATTTTTTACTCGGATGCTCCTTTTTTGTAATGCATACAATGGCACAATTCTACATTGAAAATCATTGACTTTCCTCTCCGAATTCCACCCACGTCCATTGTACCAATACCTTGATGAGAAAGTTGTTCTGGAATACCCAAAAGTATGACTCAAATCCTTACCTAATACAAGAAGAACATGCTTCCCTTCCTTCATCAATTTTGTTGACCCCTTTATGACTGGTTTGTAGAATTTATTCAAAGTCAGCTTGAAGAGATCATTTATTCGTTCAAACATTCTACCGATTTCCTTTTCTGTATCTTGCAAGCTCATTGTGGGAACCTTAGAATCAAAATTTGACGTTGCAAATGCCTTTTGAATTTTAATCATGTTTTGGACAGATGGTAAAGATGTTGAAAAAGGATGTAAAGTTAGATGATGAAAAGCCCATGTACCATGTAGACTATTTTGAAATATGCGAAAGCAATCATCCTTCTCTCGCACTTCTTTATGTAATTCAAAATAGTTGTTCTTTAGCAAACTGATATCGTTGTAAATAGTAATTTCAGTTAGAGCAACTTCATGGGGTCCATGCTGAGTAATTGGATTAGCGAATTCAACAGAGTATAGAGATGGTTTGTTACTTGGGAATATCTTGGGGTTGCTATTGCTTGGAAGAATGATGTTGAAGTTAGTAGACATATTAAATTCATATCTGGAAGAAGTCACATGCTATATTAGCTTAAAAGTTACGAGTGTTTCCCACCTCCACATTTTGTAGATCCTGGTGCGTTATCCAGCTATTGAATGAATCAGGATATCCTTTCCATTTAACTAGATATTTCCTTTGATTGCCATGACCTTTCCTCCTAATTATTTTGTCAATCATATACACCTCTTCACTTCTGTCTACTACTTGCAATTCATAAGAGTAAAATTTTCCTTCAATTGGATTGCCATGGTAATCTATTAATTTATACATGGTGGGTCTAAATTTTGTATTTACTTCATCTACAAAAAACTCTTCTTCAGTCCAATTAGGTAGATACCCCTTCTCAAATGTAGACTTAACCTTTGAAATCCGAACTCTATCACCAACATTAATTTTCTTTTCATTGGAAATGTTTTTCGCTTTCTTATCATACAATCGAAGCCATACATCCATCGCATTATCTGGGGTAACATCAACTGGTTTCATCTTAATGATTCGATGGTAGCTTTCATTGTAATTCTTAACAAATTTCTGCAGCTCACCTACCCAAACATGTGTATTTTTTGCAGTGAAATAGCGCCATATTTTTGTCTTCAGTGTGCGATTGAATCTCTCAACCATGGCAGCTTTATAAGCACTTTTGACACTAAACAATTCCACATTATGACTTTTAAGGAGACTTCGAACATGAGAGTTTTCGAATTCCTTCCCTTGATCGGTCTGTATTCTTTGCGGAACACGCCCCTCATCGAAAATGCTCTGAAAAGCCGCTTCAACTTCTGCTCCTCCTTTAGATTTCAGCTCACGTGCCCAAGCATAGCGAGATAAAATATCTATTACGGTTAGGATGTATTTATAGCCATCATTGTACTGTGATATCTGTTGCTTGTCAGCCAAGTCCACTTGCCATTGACTATCTATATTGTTAACAACATATTTTCTTGTTGGAAACCGCTTTCTCGCATTTTTGTGAAGAGTGTAGGTCGGTTGACTCCTCAACCACTTCTTGACTTTCTCTATTCCCACAACTGCTGCACGAGCTAGAACCTCCGGACGACTGAAACTTGCGGGATGATTTAAGTCGTAATAAATCTTCCTCAGCTTCACGGCTGTACTCATCGTCTTTGTTCTGATTTGCACGCGTATTACTCGCACAGAAACTGCTAACACAATTGATATCAACCTCTATGCCCTCTTCTGCTTTACCTTCGAGCGCAGATTTCAAACAACAGCAAAATTTTTGTAACGACATGATATGAGAGAGGCAAGGCTTAATTCATATTTGCTTAATATTTACTATACTCCTTCGCAACACGCATTGAGCGCCTAGTAGCTCTTTTTGGTTTCAGATCATCGGGATCATGAAGCTCTCGCTTGACCGCCATCGTGTGTGTTTTACTCTTTGATCCATCTTGTAAGTGACCCTTATCCAATTCGTTCACAGTCGGTCCTCCAATTATATTGTGAGGTACATTTTGATCAGATGAAATTTTCTGAAAATATGACCACCCTTGTGGTGTACCTAGTTTTCGCCTTACATCTCTGACAGCATATTGTAGGAGGTCATCTATGTGACTATTTCTAATAACATCACCAGTTGTTTCATCTATTATCTCCCCTCTCTCATTGAACTTCACATGTGGATCAATGAAGTCAAATAATCGCTCAGCGCGCACACGATATGGTCGAGGTGTTTACAAGGTTATAAATCGTCGCAACTTGTCACGAATCTGTCGCCTCTCATCAATGTTTTCAGCTGCTAACTGCATTCGTCGATAGGGATCCTTAATCTTCTGAATTTCCATATCCTTTTGTGTTAGTTCCTTAAGTTGATTCGTAATAGGTTGATCTATATTTTTGACTTCATGTGCACTTTGTAATGTAGTCAATTGTACATACTCCTCTTGAGGAATGACTACCATCTTTGAATACGACATGTTTGAAAATAATGAGGCAACAAAGTACATTGCTTAAAACTAACTGTGAACCGAGAAAACTGTCATTGGTTTAGCGGAATTAGGTATGATATTTGTTCGAAATCGAAGTCGTTCCGGACATTCCTGGGTTAGATCAATAAATAGATAACCATGTGGTTTCTTTGTTACATCTTCATATATTTTTGAAAGTACTTTAGGTTGTTGAGGTAATATCTGTCTACTGAGATGATGTATCTGACTGCTATCTCTTGGATTTTTAAATATTGCCAAATAATGTGTATTCAAACTTCTAGTTCTTTGCTCTTTCTCTCCATCGAAGATGTTTTGGGTGATGTAGATAATAAAAGCTTCCCTATGATGTGCAGTTTGAATGAACATTTCAGTTACATCCTTTGAAGATTTGCTTTCACATAATAGATCATCTAATACTAGTAAGTCACCTGCTTTGATATCCTCAGTTGATGGCAACCCTTGCTTCACCTCATAACCTTTCTGGCGAAGTGCAGAATGTAGTTGAGGTTGAAATATTTCATAATACCATTTGACTCTCTTAATTTCCTTGTTAAACATTTCATTTCTATATTGTAGCAATTCAGTTACAAATGTAGTTTTACCGGACTGACTTGGTCCAGCGACACACATTGTGCGATCAGTGAATAGACGAAAATCTGTCATCTTATAATTCCATTAACATTAAACTCATCATCCCGCTAATTTTGCTTAGAACAACAAAACAGACACATGTTCCAGATCACGTTTATTTACATTCAGAATAGAAACTTTCAAGTTATATTTACAAATTAAAACATTTACAAATTAAAACATTTGTGTTTCCTCATCACAATTAGGATTATAGAAAGTTTTCAAGTCAGCATCTTGGCGCTTCAACTTCAATTTAGGATTACCATCTTTAGATTTCCGCCCTCGCTTTTTGCTCTCTTCCTTCCCATCACTTGAAGCAGTCTTATCAATGTTAATTAAGCATTTATCAATTGGTAGTGGTTCATAGACTAGTTGAAGAACCTTCATTAGTAAAGATGCGACTTTACCAGTCGAACCATGTGAACCAATATAAAGTCCGGTAACGTGCACTAAGCCCATATAGCGGCCCCGTTTGAGATCCTCACATTTCATCGCGTTTGTAAAGAGATCGAATGCTTGAAAATGATCCGATAGTTTTAAAAACAGTGTATCGAATTCCGGCAATTCCTTGTAACCAACTCCTTCCTCTAATGTCTTTCTCCAATGAGTGGGAGCACTTTCAGGCAGCTCAACACATTCTTTTGCGAAAGAGTCAATAGTTTTAAGAATCACCTGTTGCCATTTTGGAAAAGTCACTCGCATTTGTCTATTTGTCTCATATTGCTATACCCTGATGTAGACATGCCATTACTGTGGAAGAATGGAACTTGAAGATAAAAGCCATCATCACCATAATTCAAGGTTTGAAAGTAGAATGTATTTCCAATCCCTTGCACCTTTCGTGTCGGACGAAGCTTCAAGAGATCTTTCTCAAAAGCGTCACTTTCCCCTCTGATTGTATACATTTTCTGAGTCATGTTTCAACAAGTACTAATTTGGAGCTTTCAACCAGCGCAAATGAATTGTCACTTGAAAGTGATAGAATATCATTAAAGCGTCTTCCTTATATACACCTATATATGACTCATCAATCAAAGTGATGACGTGTCACTTTATGATTTGTTAACGTTGTATTAACATTGCAGCAGTTACTGCAATCCTTCCAAGCGGACTATTGATTACACCATTAATACTGTTTCCAATATCATTTAACATACTTAGAAACCCACCACCACCGCGCTGAATTAAGTTTCGCCTTTTCTTATCACTACTCCTTGGATTTGAAAACTTTTTTATGCTATTCAAAGAGCCAGCATTCAATAGAGGCTTGTAAATAGGTAGACATTTGTGTATTGCAAAAGCTAAATCGCGAATGAAATCATCACTTGAATTTTGAATTAATTTACACTTCTTATTATCATGTATCCTGTTTAACTTTCGCAACGCCTTTTTAAACTGACTTGAAGGTTTGAAGGACCGTTTCAATTGACGAGAAGATGCCTTCCGTTTTACAGACATTTTTATTCTAATATGGAAATAGATAATACAATTACAATTTTTGCTTAGTACTTACAACATTATACACAAAAGTTTACAAGCATTCACATATCACGCAGAGTTTGTTGCTGGTACTTATAAAATTACATAAAACACTTAACAAGTTGTAGAGGGAAACTGATACACACTCACATCGGCTAGAGTCTGATTTGTAGCAGTTATGAGCTGCTCAATGTCTTTCATTAGATGTTTCGAAATACGACAGCACATACAGCAGGGCTTTAAACGGAAAGTCTTTAAAATATTGGCATAGTATGCCCGGAAACTGATCACCTCAGAATGTCCTTGAGCAGCCACATTGACGCTTACTGATGGCGGTCCACTGAACAAGTCCAGTTTGCATTTCTCACCCTTCTCGTCAAAGTAGCTGGAGGTGATAATGTCATGGAGACATGTATTGTGTTTCCGTTGGATACTGCTGCAGCAACAGCGAGAGTATTCCGGTACAATCTCAGTTTGAGCTAGTGGGCGAAATACTTCATTGAGCCAAAATCTTGCAACTCGTGTAAGAGCGTTGTTCATGACTCTCATTAACATTCTCTGCACCACAACGTCCTCTCCGCAGCGGAAATACTTCACTATTTCCTCCATCAGATACACCAAATCCGCTTTATAGCCAGTTATATTCACGGCAGAATAAAATATATTGCCGGTGAAGAGTTGACTTCGGTAAATTATTGAAATGGGAATGTTGGTAGTGAACGACATGCTGATTGACATTGTATTAGCCTCAAATTATGCTTGAAATAGAACGGTACAATGTCCTCCTTATATAGAAAAGCCACACAAAGACACAATAGTGACCAATCACAGACGTGCATGATGACTCATCATGCACGATATACAGTGACTGTTGAAGATATTTCTTCATCGCGAAGGGGACAAGATGAAGTTTCAAAGGGTACATAACATGTAGAACACATAACGCTATGAGAACATGGTAAAAAGAGAAGGGATCGTTCCTGTTTAAAACATTTAACGCAGTTCCGTTCACATAATAATTTAAATGTCTCTTCCTCTAATTTCCTTCTGAAGTCACTTTTATTGGGAGAACTTTTTATTAAAACACTGTCAGATGTCTCCTTCTTTCCATGTCGTTCCAATTTGATCCTCCTAATTTCACTATCATTGCAGTGTAGCATGGAGAAATCCTCTATCCACCTACGATCCAAATTGTGATTCATAGCATGCTCATCTTGATCCATTAGTCGATCAACTAAATCACCAGCGTTGATATTTTCACTGAGATTTGTTACAGTTTCTATAGCTTTGAACGAATATCCAAGGTCTCTTGCGACAACCCACGACGTTGGGATACTAGTCATCATTATGTATGTCATCAAACAACTATCTCATATTTATAGCATAGTTTGTCTACGTAAAAGGAAAATCAATGTGTCATCTTGATTACAATGGTTGCAATAGTCACAATAGTCGCAATTGAGCAAACCCATTCAAAATCAAACAACGGACGTCTATCGGTACGTACCCAAGTACTCAGAACCAAACCACACAAGTTCGATCATAGACGTTCCGAAACGCAATGTACTCAACCCAGTCTACCAAACACATGTACCTATCCAGTAAGACAGAAGTCATACAGGTTCCTATTCATAACACTGAATTATACATGTACCTATCCATGTTCCTATTCATAACACTGAATTATACATGTGCCTATCCATGTACCTATTCATAACACTGAATTATACATGCACCTATCCATGTACCTATCCCTCGCAAGTAGGGCACAGTTTTCACTACTATTCCGCAATTCAAAGAGTACGAATGCAAACAGTTCAATTCTCTCCCGACACGTAGGTCTATGTATTGTCAATGAAAATAATGAAGTAATACCGAATGCACTAAATCACCAGAAGTTTTGTGTCCAGACACTTTGCCTATGGTAGATATTTTGATAATGACTTCTCGATGCGATGAACATTCCAAACTTGTGGGAGAGCAGCTCCTGCTGTCTCGTGAAGCCCTGTTAATTCTTGGCTTTTACTTATGGCTTATGAATGTAAATGGAATTGCGTCTAATCAGCTGCACAAGGCAAGCATGACAGGCGTCACGAGACAGCAGGAGTTGCTCTTCTACAAGTTTGGAAAGTACCAGTACGTTGCATATGGAAGTCATTATCAAAGTATCTGCCATTTAAAACAGTGCCTGGGACTCGAAGCCTCTGGAGATTTAGCGCGTTTTGTATTATTCTATTATTTTCCTTGGCAATACACAGGCCTGAA
>CAJQUW010011080.1:0-10340 GCA_907163375.1 Prostheceraeus crozeri
CGTATATACTCGCATATAAGCCGATCTCGCATATAAGCCGACCATCTAAAATTGCTTTAGAATTACCAGTTTTTGCAAAAACCCGCATATAAGCCGGTACTCAACTTATCTAATTTTACACTATATTTTTGGTTCATAGAAATTTGTTACTGTAAAGATGATAAATGCTTACTTTTATGTTACATACTAAAAGAAATAGAAGAAATTATACATCTTGATATGAATAAAGAAATTGTTTTTTTAATTTTGTTCTATTTATTCACAAAAAACTATAACATTTAAACATTTCTGTTTATAATCTAACGTAGTGTTCTTACAAATAATTACAACCCTTGAAAATCATTGTCACTATCGCCCTCATCGTCAGACTCACCAAACAGCTTTCTCCATTCCTCTTCTGTGTACTGAACATTGTCATCGTCCCACAGTACCTCATCTGCATCCTCTGGTTCCGCATGATCTTCTCTGTCTGAGGCTGTTTCCTGAGTCTCCTCCTGCCACAGGTAGTCGTCTTCAGTGCCATCTAACTTGTTGCTGATACTGCATTTCAGAAATGACTTTTGTACCATTTCTGTAGGAATCTCATCCCAAGCCGTCTTCACCCACGACACAACTGTAGGCAAGGAAGGTCGCTTGAAATTGCCTTTAGCAGTCTGCTCAGCTTTGCCTTCCGCCATCCACAGTGTCCACAGGTTTCTCGTCTTTGTCTTGAATGGCTTGTTTAGGCTCACATCCAGAGGCTGCAGCATGCCAGTCAAGCCTCCGGGTATGACCGCTTGAGTTGTCTTTTGCTCCTTGAGCTTCCTCTTTACCTTCTCTGTTAGATGAGCCTTAAATTGGTCCCAGACTAGCAGAGAAGGTTTCTTCAACAGGCCTCCGTTTCTCCTCACCCACACTTGATCGAGCCACTTCATCACTCCTTCTTCATCCATCCATCCTTTTGGGTGTTGATGGATGATCACACCACTGGGAAATTTATCCTTTGGGGGAGTCTTTCTCTTGAATATTACCATTGGAGGTAATTTCCCACCATCTGCAGTACAGGCCAATACCACAGTGAAATGAGTCTTCTCATGCCCAGTCGTCTTGATCAGTACAGTTTTTTCACCTTTTTTGTTGAGTGTAACTGTGCTGGGCATGTCAAAGCACATGGGTGTCTCATCCATGTTGCCAATTCTGTAGAGAGGGAAGTCACCAGCCTTTCTTTGATCAATAACATACTTTTGAAAATCCAAAAGTTTATGTTCATATTGTGATGGCAATTTTTGTGCAATTTTCGTTCTCTGCCTCAAACTTATAGAGTGTCTGTTCAGAAAACGTGTGCACCAACCTTTGGAAGCAGTGAACTCTTCATATTTCTTGGATTGTGCAATTTTGAGGGCTTGCAAACGAACTCCTAGCCGAGACACTCCATATCCATTTTGTCTCTGGGCTTCAAACCACTCAAAGAGTTCCTTCTCCATTTCTGGGAACTGTCCATGTTTTCGTCCTCTGTTCGCACGTTTGGCCTTAGGTGCAATATCCAGTGATGTATCCTTTCTCCATCGTCTGACATTGCTTTCTTCTACACCAAACTTTCTTCCTGCCTCCAGGTTGCTTGTTTCTTCAGCGACCTTTATCACTTTTAGCTTGAAGTCAGCAGTATAGGACATACGTTTTCTTTTTTCTCCAGACATGGTGTATTGCAGAAAAAAATTTACAAGTAAAATTGTCAAACTTCAGCACACTTTTAAATTCAGTGGCCGCGTGCTTACGTTTGCCCCATTGGTTTGCTGTTCTTCCATACGCCACGTGACCCTCGTCCCCCTTCCCACGCGCTGTACCAATTGGCCGCCTCTGTTTGAGCGTGTTATTTCTAAGAAACCAAACCGTGTACCAATGACGTCGGCTTCATCATTACCTCTAGCTTGGTTACGGCTCGCCACTGGTGACACACAACCAAATAAAAAGGCAGATAGCGATGAAAACGTGTAGCTGGAAAATTGGCATTAGTATCTGTCCTTGTGTTCATTTTGTTTTATACGCATATAAGCCGACCCCCTGATTTCAGCATTGTATTTTATACTTCTAAACTCGGCTTATATGCGAGTATATACGGTAGTTATTTTCTGGTCATATCTGGACAAATCATTTGCAAAGAATATGCAATTCAGAAAATGTGTCTGGTAAATTTCGGACCCTTGTTATACTGACCTCTTTATATGATACGGACCATTTTGCCGAACAGTGTAGTGTGCGTGGGCTCCTGATTTTTTGGTTTAATTCCTAAGTTAAGATCATATTTATTGGCCTACATGAAGGTCCACGGTGCATTTCGGAAGACGCATCACGATGTTAAAGCTACAAAACAAGATAAAGCGAATCGTTACAAAATGTGATCTAAAAGGCTGAAGATACAATATTTAGAAAACCTCATTTTGAGAGCTAAAGCATTGCCATATTCGTAGGACTATAGGGCGCATCTGATTATAAGACCAGTATCAGTGAACGGATCTATTTTCATATATAGGACACACTGGATCATAAGGCGTACAAAACGAAGCAAAATATCGGTAGTCGGATAGGTCAGACATTATTCAGATCACTAACAAATAACTGTCAATATTATGCAAAAAGTGTGCTCACTTATTCAATCATTCCTCTTCTACGAATCCATCAAATTCCTCGACTTCGGTGTTGGAATTTAACGGTTGGGCGACAGTGTCATCAATCAAGCCCAGATCCCTCTCGTCATCATCCAATTCAGTCTCATTGCTGTTGCTTGGCTGTTCATTGATGATTGCAGCCTTTGTGAAAGCTTGGATGAGAGTTGAGACCGATACCTTAGCCGACACATTCTAGCTTTAGTAAAATCTTTTTTTCTCTGATTATTTCTGACATAATTGCTGAAAATGAACAAAGATTGAGAGGTATGTAGTAATAACTTCCCATTCTAAATTTAGAATCTAACTTTACTGATATGCATAGATTGCATTATGCATGATTGCATAGGCATACTGTATATGTTGTATTATTTGCCAAATATTGTCACATGATGTCCACCTTTCTATTCAGTCACTATCTGCTTTTTGGCATTCGAGTCGTCTTGCTTTTCATGCATATTATACCCTCATCCACAGATTCAATCATGTGAATGCTGATTATGTTATTAGATATGTGTATTGGTTTCAAAGAAAGATCTTATTTGTTAGTTTCTGTTGGATAATTAGAGAGTTATGCCACCTTAAATTTTAGTCACATTTGTATGCCCCACCATGTGCAAAAGACGGACTACATCCATCCAAAGTAATTAAATCATCTGCGACAGCTCGACATTTACATTACTTAATCATGGGACGAGCAGTACTCGCCCTCGGCACTTATATGCTCGGCACCTCGGCAATTTTACTGCACAACACTGTATAGTTTCAAGGAGATAAGTGGGTAGATTTGCAGAACAGGGACAGCAACTTGTCAAGACAGACCGAACAGATGCAAAGTGCACTGCTTTAAATCCCTATTCATCCCTACCTTTTCAGATTGCATAAAATGAACAGTCTTTCACACTTTTCACCTTCTAAATGTAATCTAAACTGTATGAAGTTGCGTTAAGATAAAGACTTGCTGCAATCCATTAATAACCGTTGCACTCAGAAAATCATCTTTTTGCGATTAATTAAAAAAATGCTGCAATCAATTCAAAACCAGTTCAGTTCAAATTAAGCTGCAGCTGGTTTTAAATTGATTATATCATGTGTTAAAATACATGTAGGTTATAGACTCATTGTAGATTTATTTCAGGTTATGTGCCTCCTGTGACGATCCTGCCAACCTCTAAAATGTTTTATCATAAACTCAAAAATCTGAGTATGAAGTCCTCAATAATTCTACTACCTATCACTCCAAAGACATGTTAGGATTTTAATTGAATCTGAGACATATATGTATATGGTAAATGCTAACACCATTCTATCTTAGCACAGAGACTTCATATCGGTAAAAATCCTCCGACATCCACAGGCAAGAAATCGCAGCCGAACTGGTAGCATAGTGGGCCTACCTCCCAATTAAGCACATAGGTCTATTGATTTTTCTATGAAATCTGAGAATAAATCATCTAACGTACAATAATAAAAAAGATCATATAAATCATCAAATCTTTATTAAAATTAAATTTCTAATCTTTGGAATGAATTAATGAATTTTGCTGAATAATTTATCATCAATATTCATCTCGTTCTTACCATCTATTTTTCTCTTTTCAGGGAGTGGTCAATGCTGCTCCATTGGCATTTATTCTCCCTCCACTTTGTGTTATGAGACTTCAGAATGAACCGTTTCTAAAAATGAAGAATCTGCCATATCTCTTGACGGCGTCGTTTGGAGTCCTGTCTTTTGTCACTGGAACAATTCTTATTATTGTCGACCTGGCACAGGGAATCACTTGTAACCACGGCAAGGAAATGCCTTACTGTCGTTATGACAACGCTTCCTTATTTCGTCTGACTCCGAACTTAACCAGTCGACTGTTCCATCCGCTATAGGCATTTTCCTCTTCCTCGGAATTCTTGAGACAGGTTGACTGAAAATCATTCCGATGTTGCTCGGAACCTGAGGATGTAAAACGGCTCGAGCTGATGTCAAAAGTTGGTTGATGAAATATTGGCTGTTCCTTCTAGTCATCCATCTGATCAATGGAAAAAATCAGCACGCTTTCTAATTTTTCTGGAGAGACTATGGTACTGTCATCTGTGCATGAGTAGTGTATATTCTATGCTAAATGTACATGTATATTGTGGAGACGTGCAATATTCCTTAGTGTGAAGATACAGCGACACATTCTTTTTCTACTGATTCATGTGCGAAGGAGGACATATTCTTGCTATTTTAGAAATTATATATTTATACCCAAAGATAAACTTGGGGAAGCCCATCAAAACATTCGAAATTTGCAAGCATTTCATCCATTAAATGGGATATTTGTCTTGTCTTAAAGATACACAGTTTTGCATTTTTCACTGATATTGTGATGGCATTGAAGCCGAAACAGTGAAAGAGTATTGAAATCATTTTCAGATATTGAAATTTAATGAGATATTGTTCATCATTGAACCTTGAGTTTTACTGAATTGATTTTTGATATTGGGATATCCAATAACCTTCGAGCTGCAATGAAAAGGGAGAGTAGTGCCACCCAGCCATGATTTTATGGTAGTATTTATCATTGTACCGTTCACAAACCTCGATCAAACCAAATACTAAAGTACGTTTGTTGCTAAGTTAAACCAACGCCACATTTGATTACACAGCGTTCTCAAAACTTCAAAACTTACACTAGCACGTTAGCAGTACTTTCTGAATCTGATGCGCTTACAGTGCAGGCAATTAAGGAACTAAATGTGCAACCCGGACAAAATTCGTAGTACCCTGAAAATTGTCACACATGTAGTTTAGATTGTTCTTATTAACACATCAAAAGTAACAGTTACTACCAACGTCGTGTGTCCTTTGAGTAGTAGCCTTCGAAAGTAGGCATATTCGGTGAGATTTTCCGTAGTCCATTTTGATTGTTTCTGATTCCGCATTGTTGCATGACGCGTACGTAAATCCGCTGACGCTGTCAACCAATGATCGTGCAGCAGGCAGTCAATGGAAACCTGAAATGTAAAATGTTCATGATCGAGCGTTATTTTCTGGGATGTATATTATAGCATACACCTATCAATCTAACATCTGATGTATAGTCAGGATAAGTTGCAGAAAATAGAGTAATTATGACAATGCACGAAACGTCAGTCATTTATAAAGAAACTTATTGCTCAGCGCCTTTCAGAACTATAGGCTATGTGGTGTGCATCAGAGTCGTATGAGCACAGTCGTTTCAGTCTTTAGCTAAACACAGGATAAAAATTTGTGGTGATGTGGTCTCAATCAACTCTCAACTACTAAACTACTACGAGCGTATTTAAGCGAATGCTCTGTGTGTCTAGGGAACTGAATGACTTGAAATTATATTTTCTGTCATGATTTAACCTCCCAGTCGCCAATCTTTTTCTAACAATGTCTATTTGAGAACGGGAACTAGAAGTGATCGCTGTTAGATAATTTTTATTAGGAGCATATGGCGAGAAACTTCTTTGATTTACTAATCAATTCAAATTAACTAATTAAGTTTAAATCAACTTGTTAGTAATTAATGAATTTAATTTGATGATTTCTCTGATGATGGAGGTTGTCTAATGCACTCTGCTGTTTGACCAAAGCCTGCTAAATATCAGGCCAACATGGAGACATGCATGTATACTCTTATAGGGCAAAGTAAGTATATAAGGGAAGTATGAAATCAATGGTTGATTTGTGGCGACAGCTATGATTTTTTCGCCAGCTCTTATAAGCAGTTTTATTTGATATCGCAATATTGACAACAGAATAGTATTGAAATTTTGAATGGAAGGGACTGAATAGCTATGTCAAAACTATGAAGTAGTGAAAAATTACATAGTTATCCGTAGACATCTGGAAGACAAAAACATGAGATTAAGATCCATTTGTATGGCTAAAATGCTAGATTCGATTTGGCATAGAAATTAATTGATTAATAATACATACTTGGTGCGGTTATACCAGTTAATAAGTAGTAAATTTAAATTCGTAGGAGTATTATATAATTCTATAATTGCGGTTAATAAGTAGTTGAGATATCGAAGTACTCCTAGGAGCTCATGACTGATTTTAGAAAAATCAGATATCAATGTTAGTGACCACTAAAAGCTATGAAATCGCAACCACAATAATGGAATATTTGAAAAATACTGAAGACTTTACAAACGAAAGCACAGAAAACACTATTTTGTGCTTTGATAAAAACACACGATACAACCTGCATTGAAGTTGAACATGTTTGACGCATGTTCGATATGAGTTCTTTTTTGAATTGTTTACACTGAGATTAAGTGATCCCGGCCTGTTGTCAATTTGAGCGCTGCTGTTGAAATTATGAATCTCACCCATTCTTTTATAAGGTTTCAGTCTATCACTTGATCTATGACCAGTTCTTCTCATTATTCCGTGGTCATCGCAGCCGGATTCGTACAGTCTGGTTGTGCATGTTGCCCTGCAGCTGTGGTTTGTTTTATATCCTTCAACACCAGATGCTTTGCAAATTCGTTTCATAAAGCTTCTCAGGGTATTCTTCCCAATCGGTACCGCGCTATACCAAAAAGTCGAATAGTTTTTCATTGGTCTGAGGTGAAATACTTCAGTTGTCTTTGGTCGAACTGATAGATACTTTTCATAAAGTCTGAAATGAGAGCGCTGAGAAATATTGTAGTAAAAGTTTTCAATGTGAACTACTTTTTTTTGGTTCGATTCTTCTCTGTTTAAGTCCGCCATTGTATGTTTTGCTACACTTTTCTGAATAGATAAGCGAAGGAGGATCATGCTTTATTTCTAATTGGCTCGTTGATAAGCAACGATGTTCTCGTCCACTGCGCATTGTGAAGTGCAGTCCATTTAGGTAGAAAAGTGTATCTTAGAGTTTCTGCGGATCAGTATCTCCAAAAGAATAGGTCCACAACTTTTTTTCATCTTCTACACTGATGCCTTCAGCTTGCTTTTTGCTTATCCCAGCACCTTCTGCGGTTGACAGTTTCATCGATAGATCTAATGACTCCTGCGTTCTGGTAAATGCTGCGCCCTTGAAAATGTTCACCGGACCGATGTAGTCTTTGATTGTCGCATTCAAACCCGCCATAATAGAAACCAAACTGTCACGCGGATATCTTGTGCCATCGCGTTTCCTTACTTCAAGTGCGAATTTCTGAACCAATAATCAAGAGCATCTGGCTGCTTGATCTCACTTATTTGCTTTTCTAATTCATTTGCGAAATGTTCTTGTGGCAGCAGTTTTCTTATGCGTTGGCTTTGCCACTCAGTGAATATGTTGACACTCCATTTATTTCTACGGACAGTCGCTAATGGTATGCTGTCTTTTTTCAATGTTTGAATTGCTGCGTCCGATTGCGGCATTGAAAATCGTGATGTTGTTGCACAGTCCGGCGGTGTTTCATATTGCTTCATTAATTTGTCTATTTCAGCTCCACTTAATCCTGAAATCATTCTGCCTGGAATGACAGAAAAATCTAGTATTGCGGTAGGCGCTTGGTCTAGCAGGTCCATCTTAATATGGCTGTGATTTATTCAAAATTGAATTTGATGTTTCAATATTTGTATCCAAGTCTATGCATTACATTCCCATCCTATATAGCATGACGTATGAATATTCATGAGATATCTAATTCTGACCAACTTTTGGACACAGATAACCTACACTTTCTATGATACCAGTTAATAAGTAGAAAAGAGGTTAATAAGTAGGGGAAAGGTTAATAAGTAGTTGGATGTCTATCATTGAACTAGTATGTATTGTAAGAGATATTGCATGATTATTCTCAGGAAAAATAGATATTAACCTCAGGCCTGCGGCCTTCGGTTTATATGATATTTTTCCTTCGAATAATCATGCAATATCTCTTATATAAGGTACTTAATAGACGACTACAAACCACTCTATACGATTTAAGGGGGGACTCATGATTGCATTGATGTACTGTATATGTACGTGTCTACAAACTTTTGCCCACTGAACATCTGAAAATCTTTGTATCGAATCAGAAATACTTCATTTTCTTATTGACAACCAGTTGTACATACATTCATTGATCAGTTTTAGATTTCCATTCATGAATGCATGTTGGAAACATGGTGGACCTTACCTACATTATGTACTATTTTAGTCCTAATTTTTTCATCTGAGTATGGAAGCATATTATTGATGTGTCACGTAAATGACTGTTTTTGCTAGTGGTGAAAAAAAATGAAAAATGATGAATGACGCTCCAGCCTTAAGCTGCAGATACTTTGTATTAATTGCATTCGAGTATATTGAGCAATTAATACAATAGTTCCCAAGTCACTGAAAAGCAAAATTATATTCACAACAGAAAAAGGAAAGCAACACGAAACATTCAGATGCAGATGAAAACATTTGTGACGCAGATTTGATTTCATCGGTTGGAACATCATAGGCTGCATCAATTCACAAAAGGCCTTCAACCGAAATTTGTATTATAAAGCTATATAGAATAAACCACAAGACGTTTCACTATTGGTTTGATCACTTGTGCCAATCAAATTTCGAGTGCTGTTCATTCAAGTTTTTGTTTTGGACGTTGCGAATAATTATCAATTAATTCCACCGTACATGTTTATCTGACATCGGTATTAAGCATTTCAAAATGCAGTATAGACTACTGAAGACTGATTGCCTCATACTGCTTCACGATGTTAACAAAAATGCACATATACAGGGCTGATCAAAAGTAGCTTCCTAATGCAATGTTTCAATTATATTTCAATATCTCAATTTCAATACTCCAAGAAAGTAATAGACATGAATAGATATTTAGTATATATTTAAATATATTTCAATAATAATATATAAAATAATATTATTAATATTAATTTTAATTATTTGTATGATATTGAATAATATTAAATAATAATATATTTAAACACTTTGGTAAAGGGTAGTTACATTTTTCATCTAACATTGCATTAGATGAATATATCGAAACAATACAAAAAATGTGGACCGATGTCGAAGAGTGAGGAGTTGCTCCTGATATAATGCTTCGTGAAGATCTGTATGTTGTTTCACCACAAAGTCATTTTCTCGGAAAGAGGCATAATGTAAGTATGCCTACATGTAAGTCTCCGTTGGTCTGATGTGTAGCAGGCTTTGGTCAAACAAGTGTGCATCAGATAGCCTCTCCGACCCGAAATAGCGAATCTCAAAAAAGAGAATTCCCATAACAGCGAATTCCCAAAATATCGAATTCTCAGACATATGCTATTACATAATCATTTATCAGATTAGACACTGGACAAATAATTCAGGCTTTAATTCCATTTTGGTAGGAAACTTATGATAATGATAAAATCTATATTGAATCTGGGGAAGACTTCTGTAGAAGCCTAGTGATATACACGTACAATTCAATATTACAAAGAACAATACGCAGATTTTTTTATTTGTTTCATGAAAGAAAAAATTTTGAGAATCTATGCGAAGATCTTTATGTGTATTTTTCAAAATCCCATTAAGTAAGACACTGCTTTCGCATCGGTTCAAGTCATTGGAGAGGTATTGCTCACGCAAGCGGGCAAGTTTCTCATTCAAATGCGCGTATTTAGTCTTTCTTCTCTTTGGTGGAGCACCACAATCCAATTGAGCAATCTTGACTAGGGTCATCTTTTGCTCGTCAGCAAAGACGGAGATGATCTTGAACACATTTGGATGT
>CAJQUW010011081.1:0-73930 GCA_907163375.1 Prostheceraeus crozeri
CTATTTGGATGAACTCACAGGCACAAGTATCACAGTCACTATTGCATTGCTTCCTTTCCTTTGGAGGAAGCAGTAAAGTCTTTTAAATTATTGCCACCATTAAAAGAAAAATTAATTTTGTCTTGCAGACCAGTCCTTCTTAAAAGGGAAATCATCTTACGTTTTTATTAACCTCATCTACATAAGGGACTTTCAAGAAGAATGTGTTCCTATGAGAGTTTGACGTGGGACGGAGCATTCGAATTACTCATATTAGCCTTTCTTTGAGACTAAATTTCACCAGAAGAATTCTGAATCAGTCGTTTCGGATAGCCGTTTGGCGATAAGCCTGTTTGATCACCTTATCCACAGAATAAAAAAAATTTTACTCGGTTAGTAGAGTCTCATCGGTTTTGGCCCGGTGAAATTCTCTCCATAACTATGGTCTCTCTTTTGCGAAATGGGTCCATTTGAAGTCCACGGATGTATGGAACCACTATGAAAACTCATCATAAAAAGGCGTGTTTGAAATTTGCCACCATAACTTTTTTGATTTCACAATCCCAAGAAAGGTAGCCAGCCAACACTATTTCGGTGACTCACAGCGTAAATTTGATAGACATTGACTTATCCACCTGTTACATTTAAGTAATATCTGAATCCAATGAAATTCCATCAAGGTCCAAATAATCAAAACATGTCATCTATGTAGCGTTTCCATAGAATGGTAAGAGGGATGCTTCCTTCAAAAACGCATTTTTTCGATATAATTCATGTAAATAATAGCCCCTTTAGTAGGGGCCCAAGGGGTTTTCCCATAGATAGACCATTAATCTAGCTTGAATGTCATCTGCTCAAATTATAATATAGTCATTTTCCAAACATTAGTTTTATGAGGTCCAATAGATCCGGAACGTTGAATTTGTATCAACAAATCATCCATAAAAATTGAAAGAAGAAAGGAATTCCTCTAGAATAGTGTAAATACCATATTCTTCCTCGGAATCCATCCTGGGAATTGGCTGCCATAAAGATTTGCTACGTCAAGGGACGCAAAAGCTAGTACTTTCAGAAGCATCGACCTCCCTGATCCAGTTGACGAAATGGTAATTGTATCAAGGAACATTGTATTCAGCGCTTCATCAAATAGATTGTCACAAAAAGTTTTTTGATTTATGAAAATCACTTGTAAAGTTTGTAAATCAAGTGTAATTATTGGTGAAACAGGTTGGTCAGTACAGACCAGACTCCGTGAACATATTTTTTAAGGATAAATTGATTTCAGCAGTGAATGAAATTACATTTTCGTGTGATGGCACACAACACCACTGACATTTTCTACGAAGTTCAGTTTATATGGAGGATTCTTCATGATAATCTCAGAAGTGTCACTAGAGGTGTTATTTTGGAATCTAAGTAACATTGTCCAAGGTCCGATCGCTTCTCTTCTGATGAACCATTGTGTGGGATCGTTAAATCTAATGTACAGTTCTTGATTTCTATTTGTGATATTTACTTCTTTTCTTGTATTTTATCTTATGACTATCTTACTTTTCAAATCTTTGTGAGTATTATGTAGCTTAGGCCTATTGTACGTGATGGTATTATTTTCCCTAGTTTTGACCTTTTGTTGTAAACATATCTCATTGCTGTAACTTTGCGAATCTCTGTGTCCAATATTCACACGTGAACAAGCTTGCCTAAGCGAAACGTTGTGTGCAACCAATACAATTTGTATCCGAAGAAGTTATTCTAGCTCTTGATGCGCCTTAGACTATGCAACATGATAAATTAAAACACTGAACTGTGTACATACTGTTGTGTTTTCAATGTCTTACTCTGTGCGATTTGCCTTTCTTTTACTGCACTGAATTTAATCAATCTGATGCTGTACACAATTCAATACAACAACATGTCGTCTTGCTACTAGCGCATGGTTTTTACTCGAAGCACGTTATTTCAACTGTTAAGTTATTTACATACAACTTACATTGGCACGAGGAAAATATGGACACAATAGTGTTTTTTGCAAATTTTTACGCCAACCATTTTGCAGTGCTGAAAATGGTCTGTAAATGCCGCCTTTGCTGCAAATTCTCAACTGACAAGGAGAAATGGTCTCTCTACTCAGAAAGACTTCGTTTTCTTGGCGCTTGTGGCATAAAGGACGATGCGGAAAAGAAAAACTATTTCTTAGCTTGGTGCGGTTGAAGAACTAATTCTCAATCTCTCACGAGTTATTTTCTCCAGTGAAATTATTCTGACACTGCTATTACCTTGCTGAAAAAATATATCACCGACAAGTTAAAACGGTCATTCAAAGAAGAATCTAACTTCATGTCCGCTACATATATCGCTCTATGCCTGCAAACAGAAATCCACCCTGACAAAGTTCGTCCAGAATGTTTCTGAATTGCGTGAGAAAGCTAGACCTTGTGGCTTTGATGCTAGTTGTGTCAGTACGCCTAGAAGAACGTGCATTACGTGATTCGATTGTGGATCAATTGTGCAGATCTACGCGTTCGTCAACTCTACTGACAGAGGTGGATCCTAACTCTTCCATCGTGCTGAGGAAATACTCTACAGATTGAAGCATTTATCCAAGGACCTGAAATTGATTACAACCTACTGCTACAGTTACGGAAAGTTCAAAACACGTTGCAAAGCTTCGACCTGCAAGACCAAATGTTGCGTCTAAATACAAATGGTAATTTTTCGAAGAGATTTTAAGTCAACTAAAGGTTACATCAGGTTTATCGTGCGGTAAGAATAATCACAAACTTGAAGAGGTGCAAGTACCGGAACTATGTGTGGTAATGCTTGTCATACCAAGAGTCACATTCAATCTGTGTGTGGAAGAAATTTCCGCAAATTCATCTGCTGTGTTTGTCGCAAGCAAAGAATTCTGCCAACAAAGTACATTCTGTTGTTTTTTTTTTTATTTTTTATACTCTTTGTCATTTCCTGGAATTTTTCTTCATAATATATTCATAATTTCGCCTTCACATGTTACCCTATTGATGTACAATGGTAAAGACAATTCTTTTTTGAAGTTGACACACAAGGCTCTCCTGCCTCAATTATTGATGAACGTACGTGGTGTGGAATCGGGATCCCCTAAATTGTTGGACACTGCGACATTTCACTGAATTCTTACACAGTGCATGACATAAATGTCAAAGGTCATTGTAAAGTGAATGCCTGTGTATTAGGAAGTTCACAGAAATTGACTTTTACTTGTTGTGTCAGGTAGAAAACCGCCTTTGTTTGGTCGCGATTTGCTATTAGGAAAACAAATCTTGATGTCCCCACGATTTGATGCGTAACTGAATTTTTATATCGGTCAGGAATGTAGTGATGTGGCTCAAAAATATCCGTTTCCTTAGCTGACTCCCGTATTGACTGATTATGATGACGTGTTTTCAACCAGAGTTAGGACACTGCACGAAGTTCAAAGCAAAGCTTCATATAGAATTGAAAATGCCGTTCCCAAAGTTTCACAAGCCTAGACAAGTAACCTTTTATGCGCGTATAGAATGCAGTGAAAAGAAGAGATTCCATAGATTAGAATGTAACGGGACTTTAATCAAAAGTTTCGCATTCCGACTGGGCAGCGCCTATAGAGGGTTGTTCCGAACCCTAATGATCAAATTCGCATATGTGGTGATTTTAAAGTAACAATTTAATGCCCCCCACCCTTGGTTAAAGCAAGATCAATGCTTGAATTGATTTCCCAACGTCCTGATGGAATTGTTACCTTCGTGAAGTTGAATGGAGGAAAGAAATTCACACAAATTAGATATGGCAGATGCGTATACTCAGCTTGAATTGGATGAAGCAAGTAAAGACAACGCAGTCATCCACACACCTCTGGGCATCTACCAGATACAATAGACTTGCATACGGTATAGCTTCCGCTCCCGCTATAATTTCAACAGGTTTGGCAAATGAAGTTGATTGATGGTATCCCTCATACTGCTGGATACATTGATGATCTTATCGTTACGGGTAGCAGCGATGAAGAACATGATAAGTCCACTGCGAATGCTGTTAGATAGAATCCGCGACTATGGACCTATAAAACTGAAAAGAGAAAAATGCAAATTTATAGCGCAAGATGAAGTTAGGTACTTGGGATTTTATTGTCAACCAGGAAGGGAAGAAACCGGAACTCCGAGAGAGTTGATGCAATAGTGAATTTTCCTGTTCCTACGAACGTTTAAAGAAGTTGAATGTTTTTCTTGGGAAAATAAAACTACTATGGGAATTTCATTCGCGATGCTTACATCAGGTGTCTTACCCTCTCAACAACCTTAGGAAGAAAAAGAGTACCCTGGAAATGGTCCAATCAATGTCAACGAGCTTTCGATGAGCTCAAAGATAGACTTGCAAAGGCAACCTTTACTTGTACAATTTCGATCCCAACATAAGACCTTGATTTTTCTAGCTGCGGAATGCAATCCCAGTTCGGGTGTAGGTGCGTGCTGTTGCATGAAAGACGAGGCCGGTAATGAATTGCCTATAGCTCACGCTTCGAAGACCCTTACTGCGGCAGAAAGGAACTACAGCCAAATTGAAAAAGAGTCATTATCCATCATTTTTGCTTTTCGGTGTGAAGAAGTTCAAACAATACTTACTCGACACAAGTTCGTGCTGGTGACTGATCACAAACCCTATTTGCTGACTCTATTCAATCCCAAGGTAAAAGAAGAATTCCTGAAACTACAGCTGCACGCTTACAAAGATGGGCAATAACTCTGATGGTTATGATTACGAGATTGTCTACAAGAAATCATACTGATCACGGCAATGCTGATTCGCTTTCGAGGTTACCTGTGTCCAATACAATGTTTAGATGATTCTGATTCCGAAATGGTTCACGCGCTATATGAAGAAACCCTACAAGATGTACCCGATAAATTCAGAGTTGATTCAAAACATACACGAAATCTGACAGGACATTATCGAAGATCATGCGATTCACTACACATGAGATGGCCGACCAAATTGGCAGCGATGATTCACTCAAAACCTATATTTCAGCGGAGAGACGAGCTCAACTGGTTCAACCAGTGAATGCGCTTATTAAAGGGTCTCAGAGTGAGTTTATTTTTATCCTAAAACCAATTACAAGAAAGACTGTCCCTGAAGGTTACTATCATAGCAGTCCACCACTGGGCACGAATCGCAAAAAAAAAAAAAAAAAAAATTAATTTAAAAAAAAAAAAACAAAGTGCTAGAAGAAGGATATGGTGGCCTGAGATGGATAGTGGAAATACAACAATTGGTCCTCTACAAATAGATTGTGAAAGATGTCAAAGAGAATTGCGTCTAAAAATTCGCCGGAATCTCTTACTTACCATGGCCCTACTCCGGAGCATTCTTGGGACAGAATACATAAGATTTCCACTCCGGTCCGTTTGTGGGGAAGGAAATGGCTGGTTGTTCATGACCGCAAAATCAAAGTATCCTTTTGTTATTCGAAAGGTGTTTCAGACCACTACTGCAAGACAAGCTACAGCTTAATGCAGTTGCGGAATCTATATTTCGCAATACTTGGTCCTAGTAATTGGTCATAGTAATCGGAATAAGTGGTACCCCATCCGGTTCAATTCCAACCTAAATCGAATAGCTTCAATCTATGCAAAATGGAATATTAAGCACAAAGACAAGCCAGTCCAATCAGACACCTCAAGGCAATGGTATCGCAGAACGCTTTGTAAGAACATTCCCAAGGCGACAATGACGAAAACTGAAAGAAGGACGGAAAGGACACACATATTGCCGTTCTAACGGGTGATTTCCTTCAAGATTACCGTTTTATTTTTCGCCTCATTTCCTACGACGAGTAAAATTTCCCTGCTGAAAATGCTGTAACTCCATTCAAGGTCAGAACGCGAATTCTCTGTAATACCAGCGCACAGAACGGTAATTAACACAACTCCGACCGGGCCATGAAGAGAGTAAAACTTTTGAAAAAAAATCGCGTGACGTAGTGGGTCAGACAATACCTTCCGAACGAAGAACATGGATTCCGGGAACAGTCGTAGGAAGAAAATGGCCAAGTGCACATTCGTATGTTATCAGTCCTCTGGGGTCCGGTTTATGGCCAACTGGCATATAAACACAAATTTACAAAAGCGTTTAATTGATTGGTTAATGATTTCCGACTTTGGACACGTTCGAATGATGTTACTACGAGTTAAATCCCACATGTTTCGAGGTCTAGGCCTAGAATCTAGTTTCAACAAAAGCTGATACATCTGTTTCTACTGGACTAGCTAGTATCGTCAATGCCTTCACCTTTTGTTGTTCCCTCAGGGTGTGGCGGCAAGCAGCTCCGCGCTAACCAAGGGCGTGGCCTCCCGAATCGTTTCTTTTAAGGGGGAGATGAACTGTTGTGTTTTCAATGTCTTACTCTGTGCGATTTGCCTTTCTTTTACTGCACTGAATTTAATCAATCTGATGCTGTACACAATTCAATACAACAACATGTCGTCTTGCTACTAGCGCATGGTTTTTACTCGAAGCACGTTATTTCAACTGTTAAGTTATTTACATTACAACTTACACATACATCCTACATAGCGACATGCGCTATTGTTTTGTACTCATCTAAATGACTCTCAATACTTACAATATACATTATGAACAAGGATGCTTCAACTCTTAATTGGAATAATAAATAAAGTCAATCCAAAATAGATAGTGTCATAAAATCGAGTGAAAATTGTCGAAAAATAAAGTAGTTAATTCATAGTGTCCGTTTCACGGTCTTTATCAGGCACAACTACAAAGGGAAATTGATTAAAACATAAATGCATCATTATAACAATCCCCGCAGACAATGATCACAAGATTGATCTACAATCATAAATTAGCAAGTCGACAGAACGAGCGTCCGTGACGTTGAAATTGTAATTATGAAATGAAGCCGAAACAATGGTGCTTAATGAATACTATTTTCATGTCTCTAGTTTTATGAAAATATCCCTTGAAAGTGAAACTGGAAGTCAATTGGCAGAGTTTTGCAGATGAAAATAAAATCAAAATTAGATTTCCACGTCCTGGGGAGGGTGATTCCGCTACGCGTACTTTTTGGGCTCTCACATTCACTGTAATACGAGTTTCGGTCTGACTTTTCAATGAGATGAATAATTAATATAAACGAATACCGTATGTGTGTGAAATCCAGAAGATCTATGATACTTTAAAAAAAACCCATTTGGCACGAGTGCAACGTCCTTCGTTACAGTACTTTTTGGGATTTTCTGTCTTCTCCAGTGTTGTATATATGACGCAATACTTTGATTTTCATTCATTATTTATCACGTATTTTCAGATAAGCGATTGCCAATTCAAAAATTAGCAGTTAACGGTGCTTACATTTCATCACGAAATTAGACAAAAACTGAGCATGACATCTGCTTATATACTGGAAGATACTGTGCATGAACGTCAACATGTATTTTACTATCCATGTGATTTACATGATCTCATTTTTCATAAAAACTAAAATAACAACAATCCATGCTTCCTCTGATATTCATTCATGACATGGCATGTCATTTCTTTTAACCGTAGCGTTTTAGTTACACTGGCGCAATCTGATATACAAATGTCAAATGCAACAACAATGTAAATGAATTGTTAACGGTGGTGAGTTCTGTCAATTTGCTTCAAAACTAATGTTTGTTGAATTCTGAAAATGAACAATTTCATTGGAATATCATGTTATTAATGTATTGTATGTGTGTGTAGTGCTTGTTGCTGAACAATCTCAAATGCATTCATTTCTTGATGTTCTTTTTTGAGTAGATATTGCGAATTACCAAGGCGTCTACAGCTCCAACGTGACTTTGGAGTCGACGCAGTAAGAGAATCAATCTCTCGACAGGAGCTTCGAAATACAAATACTTATTTTCATTTCAACGATTTCACAGCAAACAGCCTGCTATCAAATCTGTTAATTGACAGTGTCGACAACTACCTCTGAAATGTGATGGAAAGCTTCCGTGATGAAGCTATGCCTCATTACTTTGACGGAAATTGACTGAACCAATTCAAAAGTTACATTTGAAACAGACATGTTTTCGTATATTTTGACATCATATAACGATAGCGTTTATATCGATAGCTTGACTATTTTTCAAAAATTCCAAAGCACGGGGGGGAAGGACTCAATAAAACGGCAACTTCCGATGTGTGGAGGAATATATGAAGGGGGGAGTGAGGGTGTTTTGAAAAACATTTAAAAATATTTTCCGTTGTGGATAAGGCATTTTGAATTAGTTGAAGATCAGTGACCTTCTAAAAATAGCACTTTTCGTCAAAGTCTACACATGTCTCGCAATCGTGGGGATAGAAGAGAGGGGCGGGTAAATGGATCATTGGGGGTGTTTTAAATGACTTCATATTGAGTGAGAAATCTATCTCCATCGGAATATTATTAGATCTGGAAAGAGGTTTATCTTGAATTTCAAATGTAATTGAAAAATGAGAGTTGAATTGCGACTACTTACAAATGTAATGACAGTAGCACTTTAATAATTTCTTCAAATTTAACTTTCGTTCACAGAATTGAATTCCTTTAGTTGCAACTACTTGTCCAAAAAGTGAATTGCATGCTCACCTGACCTCTTTTTCTTTATAGGATGTGTGTTTCTCCGCTTACTGCACACGCAGTTGTTGATTTTACTACTATCTTTTTTAATGCTAACATGCGTGTAACTTAACCTCCGGCAATCGGTCTATAGCCTACTTCAATCATGGCTGGAAAACCTTAATTTTCATTGGCTGTAAAGTAGTAGGCTCCACCATTTCTATTTTAATTTCCAAAGCAATAATTGAATTTTTGCGATAAATGAATTTTATGCCTATAACTTGCCATTCGGGCCGCATTCCCGACTGCATGTGTATAGAAGGCTGAAATACAGTGCCTCTAGTTAAAGCGTGGCATTTATTTACGATCGCCTGCTTTTAAGTGCGGAGTTTTCTACAAGACGGTGTTTATCAAACTGCATAATTTTCCACATGGTTTTTTCCAAAATGAATAATAATAACAATTACAGGTATATAACCTTTACGGAACATTATCAATAAATGCTGAAAACTCATCCAGCAGGCTTCTTTCTGCATTATCGATTTATTCATTGTCGACAAGGTGTGGTGATATCGACGCTGATTGAACACAGCATGGAACTAATTTCTTGGAATTTCCGATGCCTGTATTTATCTCTACAAAGACAATGAAAATACAACATCACTACTACTAAAATCTCGAGTTCTACAGCTTTTGAAGAATCAAAACTGATCCAAAACTCAAAAGTCTGTAAATGTGAAAATATAGTTAGACTAAATAATTACAAAAGTGATATAGCAACGATTACAAATCAAGACGTAAACCAATGAATAAACAAGTGATAACTAATTGATACACCAAACAATATTAGACTATGACAAATACATCAATGAAAACAATAGTTAAAAACTGACATTTGACGAACGAGTATGTTGTCAGAATTCATTTAAACCGCAATTTGTTGTCAGACGCAATGTAAATTGATAAGCAGCCAGCGGGTCGGTGGCCGGAGGTGCTCGACCTTGCTCTATATTATTCTAACTTTATCAGTAATTTATTTCGCAAATTTCTGTCTCCATTGTTAAGTGACCTCCAACTTCTGTGCGTGACTGATGCTCTTTGCTCTATGCAAAGTGTGTGCACCATTCACGTCTTGCTTCACATGATTAAGGCGCACTTAATCCGGCCGAAAACTTATGTCATATTTTACAGCATTTAATATTCCGTATTTAAAATTGCAGCTCTACGGAAAAACAATGGCTGCAGATTTAAAGGGCCATTGCATGTTAATTAAAACAAAAGCATTTCTTAGATCTCTGACAACAGAATGATAAGCGAATTGAAAATGAGGAATTACCTTAGCGTGGCTATATGCTGCTATCCATATTTAGGTAATTATCTTGAACGCGTCATTATACTTCATCTTCATTCATTGCTGTTTTCACCACTGTGTCCAACATGTCATGAACTTTTCCCTAACAACAAAACGCACAGAATGCCCTCCATCTAAAGTAACAAATTCAGCACCACAGTAGCAACTCAGGCGAGAAATAGATGTTATCTTTATTGCAGACATAGAAGGAGCACAAATAAGTGAGATGTATTCACCGAATAAATTTATCAATAAATGGACATAACTTACCTCCACAGATAGCCATTTCTTGAAATTGACAATTGAGTGATCTGCAAAAATGCAAAATTTAAAACATGATTGAAAATTTACAAGATATAGGATATCAAGAACAAATGTTATGGTCAGTCACCACAGCCAACCAAACAGAAACGCAGAAACAGACGCATTGATGACATCATTATTTTCAACAGTACATTAATTTCGAAACACATGAAAGTAGCAAGGATACGTGCCCTTTAATTTTGTCACCAATCACAATCAGGAGTTACATCCGTATCACAGAATAGAGGACTTGATGACATTTTCATCAGCAAAACAAGAAGTCTAACACTAGATATAAGTTTCTCTACATTACTGCGAGGCTTTTCAGTTTGCATTGCAACTTATCATCAGGCGGTAGGATTACTCCATCTGATTTGATTGCATTGTAAAAGTGCTCTGACTTTTCTGGCTAAGTGTTTTCAAAATCATTATCCTTCATTTAATATTGTGTTTTCTGATCAGGAGAAAGTGCCACTGCAGTTATTTTGAATTCGTGATAAACTAAAGCACTTTGGTTTTCGGTGGTTTGGGGAGGGCATAGGGGGGGGTGCTACACATTTCACATTTTCAATATTTTCTTGGTTGCTATAATTCAGTAAAAAACTGTGTATCCAAAGTCACTACCCGAGATGGTGTGCAATAGTGTTGGGGGGGTCGGCACTCCCAATAACGGGGTATAATCTAAACGGAGGGGGGGAATGTGATATAGATTTTAAGAGGGGGGGAACAAATTTTAAAATGAAAATGGATCGATACGAAAAAAAAACCCTTATGGGACTAGCAAGCCTAAAGTTAGTTCGGAATGTTCATTCATCCGGGGGAGATAGAATCGTGTTTTCTTTTGATCTCATCATACTCAACGTTGTCTAATTGGAAAAAATATCATTCAATTGCAACCAATTCCGGGAATATTATATATTAGGGTTTGGTGAACGTGGCAAAGCAAAAGAAGCAGAAACAGTTGATGAGGTCCAAGAAGTAACAACGAATTGGAAATCGCAAAGGTAAATTTATGCCAAAAATTTACATCCCATTGGTGTTATGGCTGGGGGGCTTCTGACTGGGTGCAAGAATTCTCATGGTGTGGGGGGGGATTACAAAATTCGTTACAGATTTGAATCAACTTTATTTCCTTCTTTTAATGGCTTGTCCAATGTTTGAATTTACAGAAGCTACCTACAGGCCTAGGCCTAGAGAGTTTGAGAATGCAACATAATTGAGACATGTATGCCTACATCAATCCAAATGAACTAGAAGGCAATACCTAATTCAGTTTTTACAACTAAAAATCCATCATCATGATTGTGCATTTTTAGCTGACAAGCTGAATTTGATGTCTTCTAACTCTTTAGGATTGATGCAGACCAAATGTTTCTCTATTATGTTTGCATAATTTCTAACTATAGCTTACGTAGACCTAAAAAATATTTACTTTCCTTTTGTTGTTTATCCTGTTCTCTCTTCCCGTTCTCCTCCTTGAACTGTCACTTTTTCAGCATATGCTGCTAATATTTTTTTTCAATCTACTTTATTTTCAAATCATCAATGGTGAATCTCATTTTGCTGAGAATTTTGATGTGTCCTCTATGTGTGACACGTTTGCACCCACCGACAGTCGGTTACGTAATACGAGTACTATACATGTACATTGCCAAGAGTTCAGAACTTTGTGCGCACCTAAAATCGTGTTATACATTACACATTGTCTGTTTTGATAATCCTGTGTAGTCGAAATTATGAATATTGAAAATGGCCTCAGGATACAAAATTTCAAATACAAAGCTTTTTTTGTGGAATGATCCATGTATTCTCTACTGTGTGTGTAATGAGATAACAGACGTGCCTGACACACCGAGGCTATTATTAGTCAGTCAAAGTCATTGTCAAACATCTCAGATATTTGATAGAATTTAAGCGGTGAGATGGAAAGCTGTTCAATAATTCAGAGTCAGAATTGTTTAAATCAGTCAGACTGATTAAATGTCAGTCCTCATTGCTTCTACTGAATGTTAAAATCATGAGAATCCCCATAGAAGCGCTATGGGAGCTGTTGGTATGGCCTCAACAACCATACCCACCCCATACCCATGGAAATGCCCACAAAATCCCCATACCCACGGCAACCCTGATTTACATTGAGATTAAATGTATGGTGCAACAATGAAAATGACTGTATGTAACTCAAGATTTACCGCAAAAAGTCTGGAAGTACTTGGAAAGAAGGTCTATGTTTCATTTCTGTTCCTTAGTTTATCACACTTAAGTGCAACAAAATGTCAGAAAAAAACATCAATTGATACAATGATGAATATAGAGCATGTTATAATGCAAAAGAAGCGCCTTAATTGTAGTAGCCAGAACCTGTGACACCTAAAATATGGGATGATTAAACAACAGCTTTTCCTGAACTAATTTCTTGTTCAATAATCACAACTTATTTATAAACTTTATTAACAAGTTTTGGGGAGCCGGTCATTATACAATGCCAATGATACATGTACAGTTAGCAAGCATTTTATCAGATAGAAATATAAAGTTATCAAGTAGCTCACCTGTAAAATGAAGTAACTCAGCAGAAAATGCAAGAATCGATTAAAGCAGGTGAAAGACTTTGTTAGACTAACAAAGAAGTCATGAGAACTTAGAATCAACACTGGAGGCCTGCGAAAAATTGGTGAGTGCCAAGGAGTTTTGAAGCCATATTGAAGTCTGGAGATTATCCTTGGAACGAGATAGTTCACGTGCGTCTTCAGATCAACACTTCGTATATATTCTGTGGTCTTATCACCGAACTTCGTATCATAATCAAATCTTAAGAATATTTTTCTTGAGCAATGTTTGTTGGCAACATTGAACTACAACACCCCGGTGTCTAAAAACCAAATGGTCTTCTCTATGATTGTGACGTTAGATTTTGTTTTTAAACACAGAAGTACCGCAAAATACATGTATATCCGGAAACTTGAAATTCTATAAGTGCGTCCAGACTTTTTGTGGAACCTACACAACTATTAAACATGAGAAACTATAGCTGAACCATATGTTGCAGTAGGGTCTGCTGAAAACTCGGGTGACCTTTACATTGAGATTAAAATGACTGTATGTAGCTCAACATTTCCAACCATCAGACATGACGAGAAAAAGTTTGGTTCCATAGGAACATTGCTGTGCTATCAACATCTCTTGGAGTAAACTTCGATTAACTAACTTAAAAAAGATAAAGTTCGATTTTAAGAAAGTTTTATTTATCGAACATACGTTTTCTTATTTAAATTGTACAATCAAAAATCAGACTTGCAATCTTCGAAGTGTGCCTATCTCTGAAAAGTTACTCTTTAATTTGAAACGATTTTACTTCGAATTAGCTTCAGTTGAATAGAATATAAACCTTAATCAAGAAAAGTTATAGATTAGACAGAACGGTCAAACACGAGAACGCGAGAATTAATTTATGCACACAAAAGACAAATAACATTGTCTAGAACGTAGAAGTGAATAGTAATTGCTACAAGAAGTCAATTGAAATCATTCTTGATCCTTATAACCTAATGGATTAATCAATTATTGGAAATTCTTAGAATTCTCTACAGATTAGAAGCGACTTAAAAAAAAAAAATAATTATAACGAACACAGAGGAGTTGAACAGCAGTTGATCAGCGTCGGTGATGAATGAGAAAATTATTTGATGCACAGCGCTATATCATCGAAGTGGACGTCTCTTGAATAGACTTACTATTCTCTCCAGGGCGTTGCACGTATCACTTTAGTTCAGTTCCTTTCAGCTCGCCGTTGTCATGGCATATCAAGTGATCTCTGCCATTTTCTTTCACAATGGAGGCTGTCTGTGACCGCCAAGTCAGAAGAAGAGAATGATAGTTCAAAAATGATTTCATCTTCAATCCGGATGTTGAAAGACCTGAGGGCGTTAACCCATTTAAGGCTGATATCATCTGAGACAGCACCGCTACCTCCATCTCCTTGTAACCAGAGATAATCAAAAATTGCTTGAAATTAAGTTGATATTTTCAACTATTTGATTGAAATTGAAATGTTGTGTTCTGAATTCATCAAAACCTTACTTATACACTATATTGGAACTTATATTTACATCATCTGTCGTTTTCCACACTTGGACATTGGAAAGCCGAGCATACACTTCATTTTGATCTGTCATATGACTCTGTTTTCCAGCAAAATTCAATTTCCTACAGAGCTGATCATAAAAAACTCATCACCTAAATTTCGCTGAAATTCAATCGATTCTCATGTCTTCCAATCGCGTCGCACATCAACGTACCATACATCATTCGAGAGCTTGCATTCTCAGTTTTGAAATGAGATGCGATAGACTTGCATCCGTTATTGCATTTGATGAGCAGTGCTCAAAATATGAAAATCATTCAATTTACAAATCGCAAATTTTCAATAAGAAGAGATGTGAGTATGAAAGTGAATGAGGCACGGGGAGAACGAGCATTTTCTGAGCTCTCTTTTGATACACTGGTCATTAATTTGGTGAACTAGGAAGAAATTAGTGATATCATGAGGTTATCACAAAATCTTGACTCTTTTGACAGAAAATGTTATATTGTCACTTTTTCATCAAGAATGTTCAAGAATGTAAGGACTGTGAATATGTAAGTTATATTCAAACTCGTTTCCGAGCTAGCGAATCGGACAATCGAATCAAACTTCCGAGCTAGCGAATCGGATAATATAATCAAACTTCCGAGCTAGCGAATCGGACAATCGAATCAAACTTCCGAGCTAGCGAATCGGATAATATAATCAAACTTCCGAGCTAGCGAATCGGATAATCGAACACAAAATTCCAGGCTAGCGAAACGGATAATATAATCAAACTTCCGAGCTAGCAAATCGGATAATCAAATCAAACTTTCGAGCTAGCGAATCGGATAATCGAACACAAAATTCCAGGCTAGCAAATCGGATAATCAAATCAAACTTTCGAGCTAGCAAATCGGATAATCGAATCAAGATTCAGAGCTACCGAATCGGAAAATTGCATCAAGCTCTCGAACTAGCTAATCGGATAATCGGGAAAAAACCTCCTGGCTAGTGAATAGAAAAATCGCATCAGACTTCCGAGCTAGCGAATCGGATAATAGAATCAAACTTCCGAGCTAGCGAATCAAATCGAATGCATGGAATGGCAGTGGTTCTTATTTGATCCATGTCCAAGAGATAGGACAAAATGACCGGTGTCCTATAACCGGGCACATGGGATGCGAAGCGAACCGAATAAACAAAATTTGGAAATGAGGTGTCACAAGGAGAAGTCGAGCACGCTGCATCGAATGGTGTTGGTCCCAAGTCGATCCGTGTCCACGAAGTGCCCCAAAATGGTCGGTGTCCTATATAACGGACATGGGACTGTGCAAAAACTAATCGAAAAAAGTTATATCAAGCTCGCATTCATGGACGTTCCGTAGCAGGTCCACAACGGAGTTCAAACACAGTCAAATATCACTCTCTTTCCATAGCTGCTCTGTTTTGACCTCCGTTAGCACCGTCCTCAGCTCCCGTAGCGTGTCCGCCACAAGATCGACAATCAGTGCAAATTTTCAACAGACCCTCACCTCAGTGTCCGCTATCCGAGAATTTTTGTCACTAACTGGTGTGTTGGAAACTTTTCTTCTCTCAAGCCTCTTGAACTAAAATCACAGACCTGTAATTCTGCCATCTGCAGCACAACAAAAACGCTTTTCCCTCGTTATTGATAAAAAAATAAAATGAATAAATAAAAAACAAAGTGGACCTGAATGGTGTTCACACGCATCATGTGACTATCAATTATTACCGACTGACATGAAATTCTAGTTCATTAATTCAACAAAATTGTATTTTCGATTGAAGATTGTCAGTTGGATGTCATCTGAGAACAAAAGTTGAAGCCTTGTATGACCTAATTCCCTGCTATTGCAAAAATGAATGAAAAAAAAAAATTATGATAAAATTAAACGAAAAATACATTTTCTCATCATCATGAATTATAAACAAACTAATCAAATAATTTTGCATTTTTTCTCGTTAAATTTGAAAAATTTGTGTCCTAGAAAATGTCATTTATGATATCAGTTTTTTTGGTAAGATTGACTGTTTATGTTTGCTCGTCTGAGTTTCACGTGGCATTGCAGAAACAACAGCAACCACCAGATGTAAGCAATTAACTTTTTAGCATAGAAGGCCAAAATTCCACTTTAGTCAACAATAATTCTGTACCTTCGTGTCAAAGTGGACCTAATATACGACATGTTTTTTTCGAAAATTCAACTAATAGTTATTTTTTGTATACAACATATCCTGGTAATCTTTGGGAAATTGTCAACAATGAAATTCCATTTTCTTTCATCGGTATACATTTGTGTCATTTCAAGCTAGGTGCATAACCTCCAACTTCTTTTGTGTCAAATCAACCTACCCGAACAAATGAAAAAGTGAGACGTTCAATTTAAACAGAATATTCGACCAAAAAGTAAGTCAAAGTGAATGTAGGACATTGTTTATGTGAAATGATTCAATTGTGTGAAAAAAGAAACAAGAAATGGAAAGATCATGGGCTGGAGGATACCAACAGAATATTTTTGGGGTGACAAAAAGATTGCCAAAAATTGCTGCCAGTTGTATGTAAAGATGATTGCAATCATAAGATATCTAAATTCAACGTGAAATCATTTTTAGCCAGTTTGATGAGTTAAATGCCAACGAACAAGATAAAACGGATGTATTATTGAAATGGAAGTTGAGGAGAAGAAGGACGGAAAATAAAGAAAATTCAAAGCGCACTTGCAGCAGGAAATATTTCCTTTCAACAGATTCAGGCGCCATGGCATTTGCAGATCGTTCCTTCTTAGTACACTTGCAATAAGCGATTCCAGAATTCGTACAATATCCCACAGACAAGAAAACACAGGGAAATGAAAACAAGTATTATAATAGAGTCGATCAGCGAGGATGACATCCCAGCGTTAGGCGTGTTGCTGATGAAGAGAAAAAGAAAATCAGAGCTTACATTGGAAGTTTTCCTTTATGCCGTAGTCACTACAACAGAGAAAGGACGGATAGACTATTTCTTTCACCTGAATTGAATATCAGTAAGATGTATTCTCTGTATAAGGAGGAAGCTTGTAGAAAAGGTGAACAACCTCAAAAAGAATGGTTGTATTATGAAGTGTTCAAAAATTACTCCTATCTGTCGTTCACAAAGCAATAATTGTGACAAGTTTAAAGCTACCGTCGGCAGCCGATCTGAGAGACATTTACTTCACCTAAACGAAGCTGAAGCTGTTTATGAGCAAAAAAGGAAGGACAAACATTTTGGAATGATAAGTTATGACCTTCAAAAATGCCCTCCTACCCCGAGCTTGAACTGTTCTGAGAGTTTCTACAAACGGCAACTCTGGGTGTACAACCTGACAATATATGACTACAAACATGGTCCACCCTGTTGCTACATGTGGTCAGAAGATGTTGCCAAGAAGGGTGGAAGTGAGATGGCATCTTGACTATATGATTTTATTTGCATCAAGTTGAAGAATGATCCAGAAATCAAAGAATTTCAATTGTATTCTGATTCATGTACTGGACAGAATAAAAGTCGACGTGTTCTTTCAATGCTCAAATCTATGGCAGGAACAACATCTTTGTGCAAGGTAACTCATACGTTTATAGCACCTGGGCACACTTGGAATGTGATTCCGTTCATGTCATTACTGAGGAAGCGAAGAAGAGAATGGATGTGATCGTGTCAAATGATTGGCTCAATCTTGTTAGAATGGCCAAATCCTCTCCGCCTTTCCTCAATGTAATTCCAATCAATCAAAGTACCTTCTACAAGTGGGATAAAGTATCAGAGGAAATATTGAAATTGCTGAAAGCTGGAGAATTCAAGTTTTCATGCATCAGAAATTGCTCCATTGAAATTGAAGCCCCGAATTTGATGCTATACAAAGTTACAATATGCATGATGAATATGGAAGAGTAGGCATCGAGTGAAGAAGCACAAGAAAGCTGATGAGATATGCTTAGTACAAGTAGGTTCCAAATATTTTCATAAATACACGTACGTGATGGATGGCTCAAATAATAATTCTATTTTCAGTGCTACTCAACGCCTCTCGCTTTTTTTATAAACTTTTTTCCCTTTGTTCTCAGGTTTCAAACGTAATTTGTTTCGAAATTCTCGGAGACTTTTATTCAAAGATTGTTGCAGCGGTGTTAAGTCTGGGTTAACGAATATCTTATCCATGTTAGAAAAATTACGAAGATTCTTTGCACTTGGTAGAATTTCACTCTTTTTTGATTGCTCGCACAGGACAACACGGACAGGTAAACAACCCACAGTAAAGTCAACATCCATTGTCTCCATGACAGTTTCAATCTCTCCATTTAAATCTGAAACATTCTCCTTTAAACCATGAATTATAATATTTTTCCTTCTCTTATGCCTCTCCAGTTTCTCAAAAATATCACTTTGTGTCTTGACAGTCTCTTCCAGTTCTGAGACTCTTTTTCGCAAAGAACGGTTTTCCTCAATGATCGCATCCAATTTACTATTTATTTCATTCAGTATTTCAGGACTGGAAAATGAACGAGGCGACAGGTCAGGAGAACAACTTTCAAAATTGTGTTTTAGCTTAATCACCGACAAATAAATTTCAAAATTTTCCATTTTCATCACTAATTGTTATTTATATAAAATGAATAATTTTGAAAATATTCAATAAATTGATTTCCTTTGAACTTAAATCACAGGCCTATATATTGGTCCTTTTCGTCAACATGGAATGCTCGAGCCTACTGGGCATGGGCCTGTTATCATGCATTGAAAATAAAATCAAACAACAAAAACTTCTGAAATGCTTGTCTATGCTCGTAAACTATAGAACACACAGCAAAAAAATCTTCACAAACGTTTATGAAATTTATCAAGCGCAAAACCATCGCTTTCATTCTTGAAAAACTCAATTGACAACACATGGTCTCATTCGGCATGCACGGTGGGAATGAACTAAACGAACAAATCCTAAGGAAAAGATTCGTGCTTGTTACCATAGTAATTTTATGCGCGTCGTGATTCAACGCATTGACATTAAGTTGATATACTACCTATCTTTACGAACATGTACATGTAGGCTATGTGCAAGTCAGTTGTTTTTCATGTTTTCTCTACTAGTGATAATTTTGCGTCCCGATTTTGGCAGTAAAAAAACATGAGCACCATGATATAAAGCTGACCATGCTCTATAACTAATTTCATCAATCAAGTCAAAGTAGTCTGTACATTGCTCATCATGTTTCTGTCTGATTCATCGTAAATTCAGATTTTTAAAAGAAGCAAAACATAAATATTTACAAGTATCATGAATTTCGTAAATATCATCAAATGAATCACTAACTCAGACTGAATACTATTATCAGACTGAATACTATTCCGTGTATACATGTATATGAAATGAATGAGCGCCTAATACACAATCCAGTTGGATGACAAAAAGGAATTCTCAGTAAAGTTGAAGCACATGTATAAAACTTTTGCTCAGACAATGGTCGTTGTCCCAGTTGAAGGTCTCAGGGTTGTTCATACTTGAGACTATCTCTCAGCAAACGTGGTCAGCCGCCCACCCCTGGCCGCCCCACACGACAACGACAACGGATGAAGTTAGTGGGTCTCAAGCATGTCTCAGGACCGTTCACACTATCTCTCAGCAAACGTGGTCAGCCGCCCACCCCTGGCCGCCCCGCACAAACGACAACGGATGAAGTTAGTGGGTCTCAAGCATGTCTCAGGACTGTTCAGACTACGTCGAGTTAGTCGCACCATAGTTTTGATTAACGTTTGAAATCGACGACGCAAACTATAATCTTGCCGTTTGATTGGATGATTGGCTGCCACTGTAAACTCTAGGGCACAAAATTTCGCTCGAATTAGACACAAAATTTAGGCATCAATTCTAACCAACACAAGGCACGAGTAGGCACGACGTTCATATTGCCGAGTTCGTGCCCCCTGATTTTTCCTTCGATTTCATTGGATAAACAAACATTTGGTTTGGTGCCTATTGGTGCCTAGTGGCGCCTACTGTTGCCTCGAGGCACTAGAAAGGCACTAGATAGGCCCTCTGGCACGAAATTTCGGCTTCGTGCATAAGTTAGTGCCCTACAGTTTACAGTGTGAGTCTCAGCTCTCATGTGTGAACGTAGCTTAACTTATCAATTTCCTCAGTTCAAGTATAAAATATCTCATTTCGAGTTTAGGCTATGCGATCATTTCTCACAAAGCAGTCAAAACTTTGCCAAATCAAGAGCTATAAACTAAGTTCAACTCAATAAACGCAACTACAAATGTGATGACTGTCTGAATGATATCAACTTCTCACTTAAAGATGTCACGCACGTGATAATTGATAGACAGTGGATCGCTTCTGTTTTCGTGCGACGTGGGGATTTCTCTGAGACTGCACGCCAATTGAATATCTCATACAATACAGCGTCCGAATTGCCTTGACAAAGGACTAAGTCCGAAACGTCGGCAACAACAAAAATTAACCATGATTCGCTGGTGCCATATTTTGTGTATCCCACAGAAGCTTGGTAAAGATTGTCAAAATGCAATGTAATTACGACAATATCCTACGTTCCGTGCCGTCGCAGGACCTCGAGACGATCCGAGTAATTGGAGTTTAAACGACTTATTGCAGAAATTCGATATAAAAAGCAATTGTATCGCCAGCGTGTTTGCTTCTCTTTCATGCGAATGGGCGGAGCAATCCACTTCTTCTTTTACAGAAGCCAACGTAAGAAATATTTAACAACATATATTGACTCTTAGCAGAATACATTAATCACGAGTAGCTCTTAATTTTGAAACACACGATTCATTTGGATACTTCATGTCATCTCCAGGTCTTTTGATTGCAATATTTATTCAACAGAACTCAGGATTTAATCTAGCTAGCATTTTAATTTGACGGCACAATAAAGAAAAATGAACTGGAAGTCACACTTAAATGCGAATAAAATAATTGCCGAATACGAATACAAATAGTGAATTTGCTTATTAATTGCTTGAGTCATTATTACGTTATTTTTGTTACAATGATCAGTGCATTTTTCAATCTTCAACTAATTTTTTGTTTTTCTAAGAGAAAAGGGAAAAATTGCCAATTTTCTTGGTTACTCCTTTTCAATTCTCCGATCAATAAAATAATGCATGAGGTGATGTACAAGCTGCACAGAATTCTCGGCCGTTGGGCTTCAAGTTGTGCAGTGGTGTACTACGTAAAATCAAAAACATTCTTTATTTTTCTCTTGGAAAAACAAGGAGATTGGACAAACTCCTGAAAACTTGATGGCCTTGAAACTTATATTTTTATGATAATGCTAATTGTAAAGTATGCTAATGATGACTTGAGAAAATAATGAATGACTTGAGGATCTTACTCTTGAACTGAGATAGAAGAATGCAAAATCAGTGAATATTCCATGACATCTATCAATTATCTCAAGTCAAAAATGAAGACTGCATTTGTCCTCAGTGGCGTCTTCTCCGTACCTGCGACGCCTTCGGCGCATCCTCAAAAATAATTTTCCAACAATTATAAAAATGAAAAGTGTCATCATTCATTTAAATTCGATAGCTTCTCGTGATAGCTGTGCACAGCTTTCCGTCTCAAAATCAGACGCTTAATCTCAGAGCTAACAGTTTTGCAGCACGTGCTCGAATCACAGCTGTTTTCTTCGAACAATTAGACACACAAGCTAGTCGTGTGTTCAGACGGAGCACTGATGTTCAGACAGCGAAAGAGAGTTGTGTGTGCGTGAGGCAGTAAGTGCACGCGTCCGCGCCAATATTGGCTTTCCCGATAGGCATACTGCTTTGCCTTCTCCAATTTTTGCAATGAAATTCTACACGATTCTTGATCGAGGCGCGGTACATAAATATAGTAAGGGAAGTGCAACCCAATTGTTCCCGGATTCACTTAATGTGAACGCCACTACGTCGACAGTAGCAGATGGCTGACGTTCAGACAAGACTGTGATCAGATGATGAGCGTTCTCCAATGAATGCAGAGTAATGCATCTGACTCGAAAACCCAGATTCGGTAGAATTCCATAATTTATTTTTACGTGATTGATGTGACGCTATGTTTAGTACTGCAGATGAGATCATAACCACGCCTTTCGTCCGAAGGGAATATACTGAAAAGATGACAGTCGTCAAGCAAGGTAGGTCAACACCTGATATAAAATGAAAGTAGTCACATGAGAAAGGAATAAGAAGCACTACACAATCACATTTATTAATGTATCGAAAATTTCAAACCATGTGAGTGGCTGATCGGCCGTGAGAAAACACACAGTAAACTGTTAGGCCTTGCCTCCTATTTTATTCTCTGAGATAATGTGGTCCTCCCAAGCTCCTTGAGTAAGGCGGTTATAAGCGACACATGAGTGCAATCACATTTTCTCCTGTGCACATTCACTTGGCCTTAAATAATGTTCGGGATGAAAAATTCATTTAAATTCATGAGAATTAATGTTGTAACATAAAAGTGTTTGGTATAGAAATAGTATTCCAATACCGAATGAAGGCCTATGGTCTGGGAGCACTGCGAAGCCACTGTTTTGTCCTGAAATACTATTAAATTGACAATTATTGTTCATGAATCGGACAAAGGTGTGCGGCCTAACAAAACATTCATGAATGTAATATACTCGGTACATTTCCGTCGGAAAGTTTTGTAAAAACAGTTTTTTACGTATCATCTGCACCCTTCCTAAATGTAAACTGTTGGCACTAATTTAGGCACGAAGCCGAAATTTTCGTGCCCAATTAGTGCCAGTTAGTGCCTTTCTAGTGCCTTGAGGCGCCACTAGCACTAGGCCCCAAACCAAATATTTTTTTTATAAATCCAATGAAAATCGAAGGGAAAATCAATGGGAAAACGAATTTGGCACTATGAACTTCGATCGTGTGCTACTCGTGTTCTGTGTTTGGTTAGAATTGAAGCCTATAATTTCGTTCGTGCCTAATTTCAAGAGCAATGTCCGTGCCATAGAGTTTACAGTGTATAATGGTTTTATCTTAGTTATATCAATTCAATGTTTTTTTTAATGATGTTATTCAGGCATAACCTTGTCACCGATAAGTATAAAATGATTTTTTTCAATATCATAAAAACAATTTTTTGTTTGTCGGGACTTATAGCTTTATTTAATTATGAACTGGTTAGGCTATGAATACAAAATATAGTAAATTGAAGGTAGAAATTGGGGGGATTTGCTTTCAATAACCCAACACCACTTTGAAAACCTTTTGTTACATTTAATAATTAATGACTGCATGGGATCCAACATGGACCCCATGCGGACAGCAGTGATTATTGATATTGTTCCAAAATTTCTAAGTGATACATTTCAATACCCATACTTTGTAAAGGACTATGAGCAATTATAATTACTGTGTGGCTAGCAAAAAGATCATAGACTGTCGGAGGCTAATATATAAAGGCATTGGATATTTGCCAATTGCTTTCGTAAAACTAGCATCAGAGGGCTAAGCAATAATTGAAGTAAACTCCGCTGATGATTTCTTCTGGCTCACCGTGTCGGGGTGAGTTTTATGTAAACATGTTTATGAATTAAATTGACTACATACAGTGATGATTATAAAAGTGGACTACCTAAATTTTGTCTCACTTTGATGAAGTTCTGTCAATAATGGGCACACATTTGGCAGATAAATGAAATAAAGGTTGAAATAAGTATTATTGTTCAGTGGCCTGTAGAGCAGGGTTGGTCAAAACCCACCCGGTCAGAAAAAAAACCGGCCCGATTTCACACCGCCCGCGGGCGAAATCGGGCGGGTGAAATCGAGTGACATCGGGCGAAATCGGGTGAAATGGATTTTTCCATATTATGTCATTTTTTCGATGCTTCTAATTAAAATACAGTAATGCCAATTCATTTTTCTGATTTATTGACTCTGCCTCTTCTCAAAAATCATCGTATGGAATGTATAGGGGAGAGTGGGGCAGGTTCGTGCAAAAAAATTAAAATTTGAATTTCTCAACACCTATTCAGTTGACGGGCAATTTGATTGTTGCCTCAAAGACGGTAGGTCTTGTAGTTATTTTCCATTTAATAACTTTAGTCTATAGTCTTTAACTTCCCATCCCCGTGATATTGACTTAAGTAAAGTGTCTCAAACCTTGCACGAACCTGCCCCATGGGTGGGTGGGTAGGTTCGTGCAGATAGTGGGGCACATTCCGAAGCAAATTACTATTAGATCCCAAGGTTTTTTTTCCTACATAAGTCCGCAATAAAAGAACTGGTATCTTACAAAACACTGAATGAATTAAATTTCAAGAAATGTGGATATAATTCATTCTGCTGCAAACTCAGATCAAAAATAACAGATGTAGCTAACCCTCTGCAGACTCAGAACAAAAAATAACAAATAATAGGCAAACTTTAGCACTCTTTTACGTAAATGCTTCCACTGAAGCGCACGTGAGCTTTGCGTCCGTTACTTTCAAAATCTCATCAAACAGGATTTCTCAACTGACAAATTATGTCGGTCAGTGGAACGGCGAATATATCATCTCTCAGATATTATTGAATAGTGTTTCTGACTCGTCCGACGCTTCTGTAAACCGTTCATTTGAGTGTCTCCGTCCTCATCAACGTCGGCGCGTGTGCGCGACAAACATAGCGGAAGTTCCAATACACTTCTTTCTACGTTCTACCGCGAATCGAAACCAAGTAACCACGATCCTGCTCGTTGGTGAAGGGGTTCCAGCTCCTGGTCACAATTCGTCTGCTGTCATCAAGTTGTCGTCCATCCGATTCGAAAGAAGGTAATGTCAGCTCCTTGGCACTCAGCTCCTCTCTGGGACTCTTTGCGGTATTTTCTTTTCTCTGAATTCGATTATCTTCAACCTCATCTCACGACGTCGAAGTAAGCAATCCTCGAGTAATTCCCTTTCTTTCTGCCTGCTTTTTCGCTCGGGCACTTGACCATCCTGTTCAGAAATTGATGCTGTCACGAACGTGCCCCACCTGTGTTGTGAACGAATGTGCCCCATGCCCTTTGTTGCAACGAAAATCGATATTTATGCAATTCAAGAGATGAATCTAAATAATGTACAACACCACTAACCAATATGGCCACATCAAGCTCAACTAACTCCGTAACGCAAAAAATGATCTGGATTGAACAAAGCAATGCTTCAGGAGCACGAAAACAACAAAAAAAATGAAAAATTTTTTTTTCGTAAAAAATGTAAAAAAATGTATTTTTTTTGACCTTAACTAAGCGTTGATTGCACGGTATCAGCTGATAGTTACAGACATAATAGCGGATGAAGATAAGAATAACATATCGTGCAATGCAAATTTAATGCGATGAGGTAGTTTTACCACACAAACCCCAATGAACGGAATGTGCCCCACGCGCGAACCTGCCCTCACTCGTCCCCTACAATTTCCGTAATCATACATGTTTCTTACTTACAAACACCAAATATTGAAAAGGAAAACCGAATAATATGTCAATGTCCGATGTTTTCATTGCGCAAGAAATTTAACGCCTATGCTGATATGATTGCCCATTGTCCCATCCCTGGACCTCGCCGGACATCAGCCAGCCTGGTATTTGTCAAAACAGCGGACTGTAGTGATGCATTCGTGAGGATGATGGGGAAGATTCCGGAGAGCACACGCATATTGGTTGACCAGCTGCTGATCGCAATGTCTTTGGGTGGCTGGTGCAGTCGAAAGTGCGTAAGTATAAAGATCGGATATTGGCAAACAATGAGTTTAAAGCCACTGGCCCACAAGTCTGGTCCATTAATGTTATTATAGCAATACAAAAGACACTCGGAAATGAATGGGGATTCGGGGTGGCGCGTGCGTGGTACGCGCGCGTCATTACTGATACCGCAGCAGGCTGCAAGTCTGCGACGGACACTTTCGGACCATAAGAAAGAGCGTGCGTCCTCGATTTCACATATTAGGACGAGGTCTTTCGACCCACACACCAAACGACCATCCTCCAGGTTTATCCAAAAAATAAATAAATATAAAAATGAATCGAAATTATGATATGAAAGTTCGACGAAACGATCTGCGGATTATTTAGCTTTAGTATCAGTAACACTGATAACAGTTGGGCCTATATTTTCTTACTTTTGGAATACCGGTATGACAAACAGATATTTGGTGATCGATGTTCAGATGACTCATTAGATCTTCCCGTTTTGACATATTTTTTATATAAAGTTCAATTTTATAGACCTCTACACATGTGTTTTCTCTCTGATAATACAATAATAGAAAAAACTTATAAATTTTAGATAACAGCCAATCTTGTGTAAAGTATACTATTCGTAAATGTAGGTGAGAGAATAACTTCATATGATTACGCTTAATTTAGATAACCTGTAATTATCTGAATATTTGGTAACGAGCTAAAATACAGTAACCTATACTAAAGTACTCACCAATATTTTCTCATGATATTGTATTTTAATCATGGTTTACATTACACTGATGTGTGCAATGTAGTTTGATTTTTCAATAAAATGATAATTTTAAAATAAGAGATTACCTCTTAATTTCAAGAAAATCGAAATAACTAGATTAAACACGAAAAACCCGATTAAACCCGAAAAACCCGGTATAAAAAACCCGAAAAAACCCGCCCGGATATAACCCGATAAAACCCCGGGTGGGTTTTTTTGCCGACCAACCCTGCTGTAGAGCCATTTGTCCCTTAATAGGGCCAGTGTTCACTGTAGTTCACTGGTGTTTACATACATTTCGATTTGATTAGTTGATAGACCTGCGGTGACACTTCCACACGCTAATCGATGCATTCTGCTTTCATCTAACGCCAAGAAGAGGTTGAACGTGACTTGTGCACCCGTCTGGAGTCAAGGTGAGTTGTCCGAGTAATTGACTGATGTTTTATTTGAAGTCAAAGGTATACAGCTTCGCAGATTTTTTATCCTGATAGAATCGATCACTAACTAAATGCATGATAAAAATCATAGCATTTCACCAACAGCTACATATTCGGTTTTCTGAGGTTTCCCTTTGTTGTATATGTACAACACCATGAAATAAAATAACGGATAGAAGTAATTATCGAGCGTTCTATAATAAACGATTTGCTCATTTAGCTAGGAGGAGGCCAATAATCGACATTAGTTCCCCTTTGTAGTCAATTCTTGCTTGCAATTGAAACCCTTTTATTTCAGATGTGCTACCCGCCTCGCTCGAATATCCAAATCCTTGGCGATAGCAAGGATGCACGCAAATGAATGCCGAGTTACTTATCCCGATTGGAGATGAAGTGACAACGAGCATCTGAGTGATGACGTTCAGCAGACCCAATCTCGCGTCGAATTATATTGGTAGTGAGCTGTCAGCACCTGTGCAGAGATTGAAACAGGAAAGACAAGGAAACCATTTCGGTGCAATGCCCAAAAAATGATTGATGCATGCAACACAAATATGGGCGGAGTCGACCTCATCCAGACATGTTGACGTCGCATATACAGAGTTAGAATGAAATCTCGCAAGTGGTACCATCACTTAATTTTTTTTATTGTATCCAAACTGTCCGGCGATCATTAACGGTTTGGTTACTTACAGACGACGTTGCACTTCTATGTCCATCGCCAAAAAAGACCCGTTCGGTCTTTGCTGAAAAATTCCAAAAGTTCCATTTTGCAAATAGTCTTTTATCATCCGTCAAACGTCGTAAGATAAGGCCGCCCAGCATTCACTAGACAGAGATGACAAAGAGAATTCTCCGTCTGATCAGCATACTGCCGATTTTTATGCACAAAACAACAGAGATGTTCATTCATTCAAAACAAGTACGCAAAACCGCTGTACACACTCATCAAATGTACTGGCTGCATGCTCAACTTCCTGTATGCAACCAAAGCGTAACTACTGTTTTTTTTAATTACGAAAATTCTCACACCATTTAAAAATTATATTTTTTGGTATATGACTTCGATGCCACTTTATTACCCGCTCGTGAACTACTAATTATGTGTGAACTCAGGAAAAGCAAACAAAAAAAAAAAATAGAAAAAAAAACAAAAATAAACAAACAAACAACAAAAAAAAGTAACTAACAAAACAACAAGGAGAACATATATACAACACAACTTAATACAACAACACGAGAGACAAAGAGTCCGCGGAACTTTTCTTAGATGACATTGTCATTCAACCACTGTCATTTTGCAGTCTTTATTGCATGATGTTGTACATAAACAGCAAATAAATATTTTCCTCCAATTAGTTGTTTTTCTTTTGAGTAAGTAGATTGGTTTGCCTTACAGAATTTTCATTACACACCAAAAACGAACTTATAGAAAAATATATTGAGTTCGTGTTTTGCTTTCAGTTTTTCGAAAATTCAATGAAGTAAAAGGGTTAAATAATCCACCATTGCAATTTTGCACATTAAAAGTTGTTTTACTTGTGAAAGTAATGAATGTTTCAAATTTTCAGGGTTTATCACGAAACGATTCCATAGATCAGGTTGGAGTGGCTACTCCAACCACAATCCAAACAGTAAGATAATTTTCTTTTTTCGATCTGATGTACAGAGGAAGATCCTAGAATGGTAAGCATGGAGAGGCCACAAGGACATTCGTTTTTTGAACCCGGAAAGGTTTGCCCTCCGTCGGTGGGGAACGATAAGTGCAAATTCAAAACAATCGGATCTCCGTAGATTTTTTCTAAGTCATCGGATGAGCACAAACACGGTCACCTATTTTCCAATTTCAGTATTTCGCGGTAGGATCAGAAGGCTGTCGAAATGAACATCCCAACACACACTTCTTAATTGGGAGTGCAGAATCGAATACATCGCCATTTCCCAATCAGATTCAACCAGCAACTCAAAGCCGGGTCCATCTTCATGAAGTTCACGCACAGCATGTACACACCCTTTCATAGAATCTCCACGTGAGCCGTTCATGAAACCCATGTCCATAACCTAAAAGCACACAAGAGTAGGAAATAAAGGCTAATATTCATAACAATATTTAATACATCATAACAGATAATTAGTAATATAGGCTCACTGCCATTGTAATCTCTAAGCAATCGTGAACAGTCATGGATTATTACATGCACACCGGTATTAGCCCTATAAATAAAAAAAAAATAAAAATAAAAAAAAAACCCTACATACATCCAAGCATTTTCAAGCAATCATCCAACAATCAAGAATACCTCGTCTATGTACCACATTCAAGAGAAGCTATGGGGCCTACTTTTCAGTTTTCCTATACAAGATTGGGACTCTTTTCAAGTTTCTCTCGTGATAACGACATAATGTTCACTTGCATTGTCGCAACAGTATCTATTGATTTCAAAATTTTTGTCTGTCATTTTAGACCAAACATGAAATGAACGGAAAGTGAACGGGTAGAACTAAATCAGGAACGTGAACTGAACGCGTTTATTAAAAATGTGAACGTGAACTGAACGCCGTTAAAAAATTTGGAGATAATGTGAACTGCAACCCCGTTTCGTATTTTTCTTGAACTTGTCACTCACTGCTATGTTAGTATACATCTACGCACGTACATTGTACTTGTTAGAGGTGCACATTGAAAAAGATTCATCGACATAACGTATAAAAATCGACCACTGGAATATCCTATTTAATTAGACAACACCAATATCGTTTAGTAGTACATCAGGATTAAATCGTTCTTTCAAGTTAAGTCACAAGATATAGAAAACAGATTATGATCGAACGCAGCAGCATGTTGAAGTTAATCCAGGATCATTACTATGGTCTCGGTCGTGGTGGATAAAAATTTTTGATGCTGAGGGTATACATCAGATTTCGTAGTTTTTATGCTCGTTAAATGTGAACAGTCTTGCGCAGTTCACACACCCCTACTAATCTCGATAAGGACTGTCTTGGAGTCCGATAACTTCAGTCAAAGTAATGTAGATAGATTTCCGACAGCAACATTTTTGTGTTAAGTTAACTATAGATGGTAAATTGTGTTTTTAACTTTCGAAAACCTAAAACGAATACTCTGAAAGATTAAGACTATCAAAGCATTAACATTCCCGCAGCAAAGCTGATGGCTTCACTTTTAGGCATGTTGTTTCCCCTCCTACTACAGTCTCCTACCGATCATATAGGTTACTTCTTACTTCAAAGGCATTTACACAAATTGAACATCGAGAATTTATAGAATGAAGAGAATAATGCTGATGTAATCAATTTTTAAAATTTTTCATTATAGTATGCCCGACATAAATTTCGAGTATATACATTATTCGTATAAGCTAGCGCTACTTTAATAAATGAATCCTTTTGTTTGATCACCTCAAGATTAGAAAATAATACCGAATTGAAGGCAGCTACAGATAATCTTTTTGACCGATCACCAGTAACATGAGAGCAATATAAACAACTACACCTGGTCACCCTTAGGAGCAAGTCCTCACTTCAAATTCAGAGTGTTCCATTCCCAAAATTTCAGTTTCCTCATCTAGTCCATTCCAAATCATCACAGTAGAGTTCGTCCTTCGATATCGGTTAATCAGTGTCTTGTCCAAGCAACATAACTTCCCATTTTTCCGTCATTACAGATGTCATTCCTCATCTCGTTCGTTTACATTATTGTTAGACCTCAAAGAATGTTGATGTTCCATCGAATCACTGATCCTAAATAAAAAGGTAAAAAATATTCTTACACGTTTTCCCAACCACAAATAAAAATGAAGTCACGGGACTCACATGACAAAATAGGTATGTTCAACAAAAAATTTTACCAATGGATGATATCTAGATTCAAAGACAGACAATACCCTAATACATATTATTATATCGTTAAAAAATATTCATCGTTGTATATTAGACAGACAATACCCTTAATACATAGGATGATATCGTGAAAAAATATCATCGTTATATTAATACGAGCTATTGAATGTAATAAAATTACCTTCCTGGGATTCCAGAATCTCAGAGCCATTTGCATCTTGATTCTGAGATAACTTTCATCTTCACAAACCTTCCGTCGATCAGCGAAAGAACAGATACCGTACAATACTGAACTAAGGACATAAAACCCTTACAATGCCCCATTAATATGAGAATAATGATAATATAAAAATAACACAATAAATAAATATTTTTAAGTGTTATTACACACAATACTACACTGCATCTTACATGAGTATGGTTCATCATCAATCAGTAGCTCAACCGAGTCCTGGATATGTTTGAATGAATTCTTCGAATAGGCCACATCCTGAAGTATAACAAATAATAGCTGAATTATCGGCGAATACACGCAATTTCAAGATTAGTGGCATTATTGCGTAAGTAATACCATATTCACACATTTAATGGGTTCGACGGTAACCAAGTTATGGAATACACGTTTGACACCTCTCCCTTATATGACAAGTCACAGTATCGCTCATACATGGAAAATAATCGAAAGAAAAACAACGAATTGTTGAAGCGATTTTCAATTTATAGCATCGTTAGGATCGATGAAAATAGCATTACTACAGTTATAAAGAGAAAAAACATCGCCATATGAAATCAATCAACTTTAAAACATGGAGATATAAACTATGTATAAAAAAGCACTCATTAATATACATACATGATGTACTTACGCGTACATATACGCTATAAAATTTGTGAAAACATCTGATGTGATAAAGGCTTACAAAATTGAAATACAATTTTTGAAGAGTTTAAGACAAAACACGATAAACTCCAATTATATAATTGAGAGATTTTATCAAAATTCTGAATGGAATTTTTATTATATGATAAAGACATTGTATGAACCTGCTTTAAGGGCTCACCACTGTAAGAAAAACATTCTTTACTCGAATTGCTTTGCCACAGTAGAACATTGAACGAAGTACATAGAGTTTATCGTGTTTCGAATTCAATCTTTGTCCAATAAGAATAAATGCAAACACTGTTAAACACAGAATTTAAAGGTTAATTACATATAATTACAGGTTTGTTTTGAACGAATACATACTAGTTTACCAGAATGTACATAACAATTTCATAAAGCACTAATATATCTCTACCCTGTTACAAAGATCTGGATTCTACCAAACATGGTTGTATATTTTCCATGTACAGTACAGCACAACAAAATCAGTTCATTAAGGCCATCTAACATTTCACTTCTCTAGGAATTGATTCACCGAAGCTACCAGCATTTTTCCAGGAAAATTCACTGCCATAACCACATGTCCAGAGCCGAACGCAAAGCTGTTATTTCCTCCATATCGAATGGCTTTCTTGTCGTTTTGCGCCCTTTGGACACAGTATACGTGTGGTCTAATTCCTTGATAGGGATATCGTTTACGAAGAAAGTTACGAGCAAATACATTTGGGTTAGAGACAGATATAGATGACAAACAAAATGGTTCGTCAAGGCCATTGAAGGTCTTATCTGTTTCGGTATATCTACGTCGCATTCTCGCAAGTATCTGAGAGATCGATTGAGATTTCGGAACTCGTCAACTAAGGACTTCAAGGTAGTTGTTTGCACACGCATTTCCGCAAGAATGAGGTGTGATGTCGATACCGAAGAGTTCTCTTCTTTGTGCGATTGAATATTAAAAGACTTCCTCTTGTCGGTCGAGGAGACTTACATGAGATTTCATCCTTTTAAGGGCGTTTATAGTTTCGATTTCTCCTTTTGAATCTGACCTGGATTCTGGAGTTTCATCACATGGTGAAGCAGTACCACCACTGTCTGAGTGGATGTCATCGATGTCAGAAGTTTTTTTTTCCATTTTAGCAGCAACCCTTTTATGACCTCCGCAGTTGCGCAACGTTCTTGAGCTAGTTCTTCCAAATAGGGAGTCAGACTTTCCATCTTCTCGAATGTGCCTCTTGCTAAGACCACTGCTGAGACCTCCTTATTACCATCGTTGAGTGATAACACGGTTCCCTGTCTTACATTTGATTTCTCTTCATTGGTATATTTGTATAATTGTGAGTTATTAACGAAAAGTGTCTCAGAATAGGTATTAGTAGTCGTATACAGAATCTTCATATGGAAATTTTGAATCACTGCGAACGTCTTTTTCAATTTGAGATGTACGCTTTCTTTTCGGTAGGGGTTCCATCTGTAAAGAGTATACATATCACCTAATATCCCAGTAAGGACGGGAGTAGTAAGCAAAACTCCACTTCTGACCGCGCAAGATTTGGGTGGCGGCCACCGCTGCGTCCCCCCCCCCCTCTGGCACGGCAGAGTGTCGTGGTCGGCCGCCGTGGTGCTTCGTGTCTGAGTCCCCCCCCTCTGGAACGACAGAGGTTGTGGTCTGTCGTGGTGTGCCGGCCAGGTGGGTCCACGTTCACAATATGTTCGCTGGGGGGGGGGGGGGGGGGAAAAAACGTCCCCCCCCCTCTCCAACGACAGAGTGTGAGATACTCGGCTGATTTGGTCCGACCGCCTGGTTGACGTGGGCGACCGTCTCGGAGGCCGAGGGCGACCGCCAGGATTAGTCTTGAGGCTAGAGTGTGTGATGTTTTTGGTGTGTAGCGACCAAACGAAGCATCGGATGAGAAAACGGAGGTCAGATTCGGATTCAGCGTGAAATTCTGCATCGGTAGGGTGAGTTTCAAGGCAATCGGTGAGAAAAAATTTTCAACATTTTTCGAAAAACGACAGAGTTAGAATTTGGGAACGTTTTGGTGTGTAGCGCCCAAACGAAGCATCGGATGAGAAAACGGAGGCCAGATTCGGAATCTACGTGAAATTTTGGGTTAGGAAGGATGTTTCCAGCGAAATCGGAGAGAAAAAATTTTCGGCTGACGTCCCCCCCCTGGACAGCTTGCTTCCAGTGGACGGATTTTGTCGTGCGATAGCTCGTTTGAAAGCTAAGAGTGAGACAAATTCAGTGAAAGAATCGGCTTGTTCCTATCTGTCTTCGTTCAAAAGTTAGAGCGGTTACAAGATTTTAGGTCGGAGCTCGCTCACCTGAAAAAATCCTAAGTGTCAGAGTGGCTTTGTATGGGTAAAATTTTGAAAATTTTCCAAAGTGTGGAATTTCGACCTGGGACCGTCACCAAAACATTTTTCATCAAATTTCACTGACCCCCCCCGACAGCAATCTTCTAACTTTGGTTCTAGTGGACGGATTTTGTCTTACAGCTACTCGTTTGAAAGAGGAGAAAAAACTGCTCGACAACATTTTTTGTTGCGAGTCAATCGGACCAGCCGTTCACAAGTTAGAGCGGTTACAAGATTTTAGGTCGGAGCTCGCTCACCTGAAAAAATCCTAAGTGTCAGAGTGGCTTTGTATGGGTAAAATTTTGAAAATTTTCCAAAGTGTGGAATTTCGACCTGGGACCGTCACCAAAACATTTTTCATCAAATTTCATTGACCTCCCCCCCCTGGACAGCTAGCTTCTATCTTGGCTTCTAGTGGACGGATTTTGTCGAGCAATAGCTCGTTTGAAAGCTAAGAGTGAGACAAATTCAGTGAAAGAATCGGCTTGTTCCTATCTGTCTTCGTTCAAAAGTTAGAGCGGTTACAAGATTTTAGGTCGGAGCTCGCTCACCTGAAAAAATCCTAAGTGTCAGAGTGACTTTGTATGGGTAAAATTTTGAAAATTTTCCAAAGTGTGGAATTTCGACCTGGGACCGTCACCAAAACATTTTTCATCAAATTTCACTGGCGTCCCCCCCCCTCTTGACAGCTTGCTTCGATTTTGGCTTCCAGTGGACGGATTTTGTCGTGCGATAGCTCGTTTGAAAGCTAAGAGTGAGACAAATTCCGTGAAAGAATCGGCTTGTTCCTATCTGTCTTCGTTCAAAAGTTAGAGCGGTTACAAGATTTTAGGTCGGAGCTCGCTCACCTGAAAAAATCCTAAGTGTCAGAGTGACTTTGTATGGGTAAAATTTTGAAATTTTTCCAAAGTGTGGAATTTCGACCTGGGACCGTCACCAAAACATTTTTCATCAAAATTCTCTGAACGAGGGGGGGGCGGGGGGGGGAGGGGAGGTCAGTGAAATTTGATGAAAAATTGTTTGGGGTTTTTTGTTTTGTTAATTGAGTTAAGGTCCCAGTGTTGAAAAATAAAATTTCCTTCGGAAAGAAGAAGTTCTGATTCGATGTTTGGAAATGGGTGGGAAAGTTTTTTAATTACTAATTTGTAGTTTTAAATTTTTCAAAATTTTCACCACACTGGAGCTCTCACACTTAGGAATACCAATTTTTAAAAAACCCCCCCCCCCCCCCCCCCCACCCCTAATTCCAATAATATACACACACCCCCCACTTGTGGCATGTTACATGGACATGTGCTGGCGGACCAACTTCCCGTGGTCATATGAGAATTGGACGTTCGTTTCAGGTGTCATATTGTAAAGAATGATGAGTCGAATCGTTTGCAACAATCGGCATGTCGCTACGATGAATACTTTCGGAGATAGAGCCATTTTAAGTTTTCTTCCGAGCATATATAAACCCCCGACAACGTAAGTCTGATCACTTCATCGAAAGACGAGGTAAGCGACGGTCGTCGCTCTGAGCTCCCGATATCGGGTGCAAAGGACTCTATCTTTTGAAGTAGGCAAGCTATCTTGCCTACTTCAAAGTTTGTATGATAGAGTTTGATAGTGTCTTTACTACTGATAAAATTTTTTAAAAGTAGTATGAGTAGTAAAATGCGGAATTTTTTTAAATTCTTAATTTTCAGTTTTTTCAAAGTTTTAACATATAGACTAAGGTTTTCAAGTATCCTGAGTTCAAATCTGCTATCAGATTTGAAATTTAACTAAGTCTAAGGCAGCTTTGAGGGGTTAGATCCCAGCTACTGATCACTACCTTTGACTCGGCGGTCCTGTTACCACTTCGGGGCAGTGACAATGATGTCTTCAGCTGTAAAGAGCGGGTATCGGGGAAGATCTCTCACTTCCCTAGTGATCGGTACAAGGCCTTCGGGCTGTCGACGGGATCGAGTGCCACTCACTACACTCTTTAGTAATATGACTGTACTACATGATTCCAAACTTATACAAATTTCATTATCTTACAGCTAACGATAAATCTAACATGGCTAATGACAGGGGGGGGGGGGAACCGCAAATACCATATTAAAATGTGCTCTTGTGGGCGAGTTAATCGCAGTGCGGACGCCAACGCTCATGTGAAGAAGGCGGGCACCGGCCACATGATTGTCTTGAATAGGGTTGCTTGCGTGAAGTGTAGAGTGCTGAAGGGTGATGAGTTGGTTTGATGAGGCGCGTTTTTACAGAGTGCATGCTGACTGTAGTGGTGGTTTAGTGACTGATTTGAGATTTACGCAGTTGATTGTGGAAGAGAGGGAGCGAATGTTGGCGAATGTTGCGAATGTTGTTGAGAATGTTGTTGAGAATGATGAGTTGGCGAGAGCGGTTGCGTCGTTGGAGGGTGAGATTGAGCAGCGGAAGAGAGTGCTTGAGAGTGATGATGAGGATGATGTGGATTTAGATAGGGAGCGTGTGAGGAAGCGTGTGAGGAAGTTGAGCTCTTCGTCATCGGAGGTATCCAACATCGTCATCACCGACCCCCGAAGAGCTCATCCTTCCCCAAAAGTGAAGAGTGGTGGGATCGTATGCAGTCGGCGATGGTGGTTGAAGGATGAAGAGAAGAGGCATGTTTCGCAGCAGATGGCGCATGATTTGTTAGTGAATAAAGTTTGAGAGTTTGAAAGAAAGTGAAGGATGAAGTTGTGAAGGAGTTGGATGAGTTGAAAAAGAAGGATTTGAAGTCGAAGGAGGTGGCGGATGAAAACATTAGAATGAGGCGTTGTGTGACTGATTTGAAGAATAAGACGCGAGAGTTGGAAGAGAAGAAGATTGAGCGTAGTGTGAGAAGAGGGCGAGTGCTGCGGAGAGAAGAATGAGAGATGCAGAGGCGAAGTTTGAGGAGATGATGAAGGAGATGAGTGTGTTGAGAGCGAGGAATGTTGAGTTGGAGAGGACTGTGGCTCGGCTGGGTGATGAGAGGCAGGCGTATGAGAAGTTGGAGCGCATGAGGGATGAGTGGGAACGTGTGAATGAGGATCGTTTGTTTGAGTTTCACATCCCTATTCGGGACAATCATTTGGCCGGCGAAGTATGGTAAATAAAAATCTGGACGAGTCAATTATTTGCTACAACGGTCATCCGAGCAAGAAGTGTCTCCATGCAAGCTTACGAATGCGCGGTCCACTTGCATAAATTTTCGATTCGAAACGCGCGAGACTACCTAAGGATGACTAACTTGGTAAGTGAAAAGCAATAAGATAGTAGTATCCTATTCTAATAATATCATTTTCATTGCAGATCTTTGCCTGCCTTCACCACCCATCCAATTTACTCCCGAGAACGAACCATCGCTCTCTTAAAGGGCCACCTAGGGCAAGACATGATAGAACCTCCACGCGGTTTGCCCTGGGCAGTCTTTAGACTGGCGAATACTATCATTAAGTTGAATCTGCTATCAGTCAACTTGAACGTTGCGTCGCGTTAGAGGGGTATATAAACCACCACCTCTCATTTCATTTCATTTCAATCATGCAGACGCCGAACAGTCAAGTGAGCTCTCCTCGCGGACCGCAGATAAGGCCGCGAAATTTATTTGAGGAGTTTGTCAGGCTAGAGGAGCAAGACAGAGTCCACAACAATCTTGCTCGGATTGGCAATCCGATGACAGCAACTGCTGTCAATCCAACGGAATGGCGCTAACATTCCACTCTATATCACATGCCATTTAGTGTGGAAGTCGACAGTTCTACCAAAGAGAGAGTCTTTTTCTCTCTCAGCAGACTTGGTAGGCTGTAGGATGAAGACTCCCGAGAACGAACCATCGGCTCTCTTAAGGGCCACCATGGGGCAAGACATGATAGAAAAAAACAATAACAAAAAAAAAAAATTAGAAAAATATAAACCAAAACCTAAAAAACAAAAAAAAAAAAAAAAAGAGAAAAACACAAAAAAAAACAAAAAAAAAAAAAACAAAAAAAAAAACAAAGAAACAAAAAAAACCTCCTCGCGGTTTGCCCTGGGCAGTCTTCGGACTGGCGAATACTATCATTAAGTTGAATCTGCTATCAGTCAACTTGAACAGTATGCAGTCGATTGCTATCCCTGAAGCATTCTGATTCGCTGTTGAGCAATTCATTGTTGAAAACCCTATATAAGCCAGAAGATTGTAGCGCTACTCATTCAATTTGAAGTCACGATGGAAGCGACATCTGCCGACAATATTCCCGTCTTCACTGATGAAGACAACGGCATTCCCGAGTTCGTCATCCTCGACGAGTGGGATGAGGATGAGAAGAAGGGGAAGATCAAGAGGATCATTTGGACGGATGAGGTGTGGACTCCGAATACCACTCGCATCCATAGTCTAACAAGCTCTTTACACATGGATCGCAGTCGATTGCTATCCCTGTATCAGAAGTGTAAGCTATCTTAATTTATTTGACACTATTTTATCTACCATCATCGTCCATATGAAATGTTTTTAGATTTACAAGTTAGACTAAGCGTGCTACTATTTCCAAATGAAAAAGTATACATGGTTAAATTATTCACTAAAACCCCATTCAAGTAAGTCAGTATGAAAGCAAAGATAATACGAAATAAACATTTATTATGGCATGTATTTCAAAAGGTCTTCATCGTCAATATCGTCCCAGAGTCTGGCTTCACATAGATTACAAAAACAGTTGAGCTGCTTTAAACGTTCTTCTGCAGCGTCCCTCACTTTCTCAATGTACGCCCACTCCGCCACGGTTCGCGGTTGGGAGTTAGGGTGTACCACTCCCATATTTGATGCAAGTGCGACTTGCTGGTCATCTCCATCACCCCTTCGGCATCATATTGTAAATATTTCCACCGTATGCCTGTTAGGTCGGGCAACTCCTCTTCATCCTCCTCCGATAAATGATAACTTTCGTATATTGTCGAGATTGTATGTCTTCTCCACCTTCGCCTTTTCTTGGTGCATTTGGTTTGTTGTAACGAGCACCTTTGCTGATGTATATGGAGAGGAGAACTCCAATGCGGTATTTGGTGTTGTTGGAGGACTTGTCATGTTGTCTTTGAAATGCTGACTTTGAATAATGATAACTTTAACATTTTTCTAATTCTTAAGTATACACAAGCAGCCAATCAGAATGAACATCCAATGAATGAAGAGGATGAAAGTATATAAGCAAAGTGACATTCAGGTCATTTCATTTAATCTGTGAATCATACAAGTGACGAACGCACGATCTCTCTCTTTGACTATTATTTGAGTGAAGTCTCTATCTTGTAGAAGTATCAACCTTAAACTTGATTTCGTTGAAATGGTAAGTTGAAAATTTCCTCTCATCTCCCTCAAACGTGTGACTAATAGCATCTTCCTCAATTTCAGGCATCAACTTCATCACCAACGCCCTCTCTTCTCGAGGAAAGTTTAGAGTTATTGAGTCAAGGTAGGTTGTAACACTACACTGAGGCTTGAACAGAGATGAAAGAATGATTTCTCTTTCAGGTGATGTGAGTTCCAGCTCAGGACTCTCGCGGCAAGGCAACGAGTGGGAATGTGCCGACTGCGGACATATGTTTACAAGGAAGCACAGTCTCCTTCGACACATCAAACAACGTGTGTGTCAACGCAAAGCGGCGTCAATCTCCGGAGGTGAAGTTGATTCTGACGATGACATCTCCTTTCCTTGCGATTTGTGCCCTCTTTCTTTTGATAGTCACTTTCAGCGATCTTCGCACAGACTTCAACACACGCATGCAAATGATCACTACACCAACGGTACCTCTACCATCTCCCTCATTAATGTTTCACATAATAATTTAGTACGCGACTACTGCATGGAGTCCAATACTCAAATTGTAGATTTTCCTGAGTGGCTCCTTCAAAATTCTAACATTATCGAAGCGCTCTTCAATAATTTAGACAATTTTAGAATGAAGGCGCTCATCTACCTTAAACTAAAATATATTAAAATAGATTTTCAAACGGGTCAAGTGACGGAGAGAATACAGTTTCATGTTCCTTCCTCTTCCGCAACCGAAGTTGTAGACTGCGAGTCTTGGCTAAATTTTCACATTCAATGTTTAAAATCAAATGTAGATAAATTCAATCAACGCGACAGCGCTCTCATTTTTGATGGTGTGGACTCAGCCATATTCAAAATTTCCCTATTAGAAAGTCATGCAGCTCGAGGCACATTTAAACTTCCAAAAACGTTGTATAATAAGAAAGCTGTCATCAATGTTGATTGTAAATCACAGTGTTTCAAATATGCAGTCCTATCCATCCTTCACTATAATGATATCAACGCGCATCGAGATCGCACCTATAGCTATAGACAGTGGGAGGATGAACTAGACTTTGAAGGTTGTGATAGTAACAACATGAAAATCAAAGATGTAGAAACGTTCGAAAAACATAATAAGATTAAAATTGTCGTTCACGTGTGGGAGAAGGGGTTGAAGGGTGCCCGCTATAATTCACGTTCAACTTGTTATGAACGTGTAGTCAACCTCTTATTAGTAAAACAAGATGATAGCGAGGAATGGCACTACTGTGGTATTCCCAAAATCTCTCGCTTGTACACTCACTTGGGGCACTCTAAAAGAGGTGAACATTTTGTATGCGACCGCTGCATCCGCTCATTTTGGAGTAAAGATAAATTTGAAACTCACTATGAATGGTGCAAGCGAGGTAAATTACAAATGGAACGCATGCCCAAAGATAAAATATTTTCACATAGGGATAATGGTGACGAATTAAGTCCCCTGCGTGTCATTTACGCAGACATAGAATGCTACATTGATGATATCATCCACAAGCCAGCAGCCATATCCTGCTATGAAGTATGGCATGACCACTTTAGGAATAGACAAAACAAAATGCATACTTGGCAAGGTGAAGATTGCATTTCAAAATTTCTAGAATTTCTCGATAAAGCTGCAAAATTTCAACAATCATATGATTCCCAATTGCAGCGTAAGTCACTACATATGTCAGATGAAGACAAACAAAAATTTGAAAGTTGCACATCCTGTCCTAAATGTCATAAAACGTTTGATGACGATAAAATTAAGAAAGTGCGTGATCATGATCACATCACTGGTAAATTTAGAAACGCACTCTGCTCCAAATGTAACTTTTCACTTAGGTTGAGACGTCGTGTACTACCCGTCATTTTTCATAACTTTAAGGGCTATGACAGTCATATGCTCATAAAAGGAGGGTTGAGCCAGATGAAATCGTGGCAGTTTAATGTAATAGCACAAACGAGAGAAAAATTCATGGCAATGACAGCAAAAGTACCAGTAGATAAAACTAAAGAAAATAAGACAGTCTTCTTCGAAATAAAATTTTTAGATTCATTTCAATTCATGTCAGCGTCACTAGCTTCTCTCGTTCGTAATCTCAAGTTTCTTCCCATAGTCAAACTTTGAAGAAACACTATCCAAACTTAACGGATGAAATAATCACTCGCAAAGGAGTCTTTCCTTATGCGTATTTTAGCTCAATGTCTAAACTAAATGAAACAACCCTTCCTTCCATTGACAAATTCAAAAACGATTTGACGGGTGAAGATTGTCCAGTAGAGGACTATGAACATGCTCAAGAGGCATGGTTAAAATTTAATTGTAAAACGTTTGGCGATTATATGATCGCTTACTTAGAATTAGATGTCATTTTGCTGGCTGATGTCTTTCAGGAGTTTCGACGAGTGGCATTAGAAGAAGACAAATTAGATCCTATCCACTTTGTCAGTCTACCAGCCATGTCCTTTAAATCAGCCTTTAAAATGACTGGTGAGACCATTCATCTCTTACAAGACCCGGAGATGTATAATATATTTGAGCGCGGAATACGCGGTGGTCTCACATTTGTAAATAAACATCATATAAAATCTGAAACAGTAGGTGATGATCATATCCACCTAAAGTACTATGACCAAAATAATTTATATGGCAGTTCACTGTCTAAACCACTACCTCATTCCGAGTTTAGTTGGTTAAATCAAAATGAGCTTGAGTATTACTCCAACCCTTCAAACATACTGAATATTCCAGATGAAGGTGATTGGGGATATTATTTTGAAGTGGATTTGATTTATCCAAATAGTATTAAAAATAAAACTGCTGATTTCCCACTCGCACCTGAATCTGGCGAAGTGACTGAAGATATGTTTTCACCATTCATGTCACAATTTCATAATAACTTAACAGAGTGTGGACAGCCAAGGTACAAACCATGCCGCAAACTTTTACTCACCCAATATGATAAGAAAAATTATCTCGTACACTTCTGCATATTAAAATTCTATTTAGAAATGGGCATGCTTCTAAAGTCAGTTCACCGCATTATCAAATTTAGACAGAAAGCCTTCCTCAAACCCTACATAGATAGTAACAGTCAAAAACGTGCACTCGCCCAAAATAATTTTGAAAAGGATTTTTATAAATATAAGAATAATAGTCTATTCGGAAAGACCATGGAGGATGTTAGAAAACGTATGAATTACAAACTAGTCGTTGATGAACAAAAATATCACAAATTGACCTCATCACCTCTTTTCATTGATAGAGACATCATCGATGAGGATCTTGTAGGTGTTAAAATGATTAAATCAGAAGTTGAGTTGTGCAAACCCATCTATATTGGGCAAGCCGTTTTAGATTATTCCAAGCTTGAAATGTATCAACTCTTCTACAAAATATTAAAACCATGCCCTCTCGTAAAAGAGGTTCGCTTGCTGGGTGGTGATACAGATAGTTTCTTTTTAGGAATTACCACTCAAAAAGATTTAAATTTTAATGAAGTAGGTAAGTCATTAGAAAAATATTTCGATACATCTAACTACAATCCCACTCATCCACTCTATTCCATACAGAATAAAGCCAAACTTGGTTGTTTTAAGGATGAAACAGCAGGAAAGGAAATAGATGAAATGATTCTCCTCCGTCCTAAAATGTATTCCATGAAACTAAAAGAATGTGCAGATAGTATTAAGCGTGCTAAAGGTATATCAAAATCCATTGTTCATAAAATGAAACATCGGTCCTATAAGAAGGCCTATAAAAATAAAACTATAACGTTTGTCAATATGACAATCTTAAAATCTCAAGTTCATACTGTGAAAACGTACACGTTCAAGAAACGAGCACTTTCAGCATGGGAGGATAAGAGGTGTTGGATAGGACATAACACATCTCTTCCACATGGACATCCTGACACAAACATACCTCCACCCAAAAGAATAAAACTCACGCTACCACATTCAGGAGATGTATTGACATAATCAACTTTAACTCAGTATTTTGATGTTGCTTTTTGTAGATATACATGGTTGTTTTATGTATCGCATGAGATCGTTTCTTCCTTGTGAATATATGCCTACAGTCAGCCCATTCCCCCTATATCTGTGAAAAGACTTTTTCATATACATATTTTTATTTCAATAAACATATCACAATGACTTCACTTTGTTTTCCGAAACACTAAAGTTACGAGGGATTTAGTATCTTTCACATGGATACACTCTTGTAAACCATTGGTAATTTTGATAGCAATAGAGGGTATAGTTTGTTTGACGACGGGATGATAGAAAATAGATTCAAACATCTTCTCGACTATTCCATATGAAGCGTCTTTATCATGAATGAAATCACGTAAAATGTATTCTTTTTTCTCGCCAACAGAAATAGGTAAAATCAAATCACTTTGAATGTAAAGGTGTTGTTCATGTTTATCAAGTGTCATTGGTGTTTCTATACCAATCGTATGCGCAGCAGCAAACACAGTTTGTAGCATTGAAAAGCCAAAGAGTTTTTTCAAATTTTTACTCAATTGACATTGAATGTCATCACCCAGTTTCAGAACAACGCGTTGATTTTCAATTGAAAACGAAATGTGGTGTGTCTTTACATCATATTTACTTTTCATCACATGCTTCAACTTCTGTTGTATATAAGGATTTACTACATGAATGAAGCTTTCAACTGTATGATATAGACGCGGCATTATATTGATAGCAACTTTAGATTCTTCATAAGACTGGTAAATTTTCTTGATGCGATCGCCATAGATGTCCACCCACCATTCATCATTAACTGAATCAGCTTTAGTGTGATATTCATGAGAACCATACACCACACCGCTTCCAATAATAGGCGTATAATGTCTTACAAAATGACGCAAGGTTGGAGAGAAATAAACTGTAAGTTTGTCATTATATTTCTGAATAACCAACTTATTTTTGTCCGCCATAATTTTCTCTCCATACTTCTTACCCACAGTCTCATTCCATCGTTTTACTAACTCAATAAGTGATAAAGGTTGAACACCACGCTTTTTCAAAATGATGCGTTCTTCGCATTCTACAACATCTTCATCAAATATTTTAAATCTATAATGAAATTTGTTGATTCGAGTTGAATAAACTTTTTTAACATTTGCAGTAGCAATTGACGTTAGATGTAGTCCATGACCAAAACCAAGATGTGGATAGAATTCACTATCCAACCTCAGCGTAAGACCTTTAGTAAAAGAATGAAAGCGGAGGAACTGTCTCCCACTCCAATGATAGATAGTAAACTCATAAGCTTTCTGATTTTTATTCTTCATGATGGAAGTATTACCACTGTTGAATGCCTTAATAATTTTCTCATTCCCAAATGGCTCATAAGAATCTGATTTTATCTGAATCCATTCATAGTTCCACTTTCCATCTGATGTTAAATTGTATGGGAACTGAAATGCATTATTCATCGTTATTCCATCATGGGTGCGAGGAGTCAATATCATTTCTTCCAAATCATTCACATTCTGAATATTGCTATCATAGCAAATACTAGAAACGCCAACTTCCCATTCACCTTCTAAATGCAGTGGCCGATTTAATTCTACTCGATAGTCTGATGGTTTATTTTTGGGAAATTTATTCATAGAAGCATTACTGGGCAAGTAGATTAGAAACGAGTCCTTATTTTCACTTTCCATATTATTCACATTGGAAAAATATATTAGCATACTTTTGCATTAACTCTTCATTCGGAAATGGAGTGTAATACTTGTCACAGCATCTTTATGAAAAGGAATCAACGCACCAGCATCATCATAAATGGCAATATCAATTTGTGGGATGTAGTTTGATTTCAGCTTTGTATAATGCACTTTCTTGAAAGTATGCTCAGATAAAATACTGCAGCTTTTTGGCTGGTATGGTATCATTGCTAGCAATGGAGCTTCAACATCTCCCACACGTACATCTTCACCAATATTGGAATATATCTGAAAATAGTTAATACGACGCGATAGCGACATGTCTGCGCTAGCTTTGGTTACAGTACCACTTTTAAAGATATTTTGATCAAAACCCAAAATGTCCATTAGAGTTTTATCCATAATTAGTTCAATACCTTTTCCATTTATAGTGAGAGACAAAGTACCTTCTTTTTCAGAAAATGAAATATGTTGCTCATTAATCACTTCATTTAAATAATCTACAACCAATTTAACCGAAGTAATAATGCGAGGCATCAACACTCTTGTTTCATGTAAGAAACCACCAAAAGGCTCTACACACTTTCTGTATAAAGATACGGCCCATTCTGTATCAAATTGATTTGACCTTTCACATGGTAAATGTTGCATATCAGATTTTCCATGAACAGCTGCAGAACGATGTCGTAAGAACTGATGAAAATCTTTTGAACAAACTAATACTAGATCATCATCATTTAATTTGCTTATTGCAATATGATTAGATGATTTAATATAAGTCAATGTTGCCACTTGTTTGTCATCAACTCGAAGGAGATAATTAAATTTCTTCAATAATGTTTCAGGAGTCATGTTTGTCTTTCTTGGCTTAATCACAATCTTCTTCACCAACGTCTTCTCATTTCTTGGAATAAGATCTACATAATAAGCTTCCTCTCGATATATTAACTGTTTATGACCACTTATGTGGTAATTAACGTTAAAATTATCATAGCTTGTTAAGGCGCTAGCGAGGTAGCCTAAATCATTTCTTAAACTTGGACTTAAACCAACAATCCAATCTTTCTCAACTACATGATGTACATAATTATAATCATCATTGTGCGGAGTAAATTGGACAATATGTTTACACGCTTTATTCAAGAAATCATATATAAACTTTTTACATGATAAGAGATCTTTCTTTGGCCACTGTGGAATGTATACTCGGCACCCCTTTTCACATTGATAAGCAGCTGTACGCCTCATATTAATAGTCATCACCTCATGATCAAAAGTATAGACACAGTTGCTATAAACAAGTTGAGTGACACCCACTTCCCAATTCCCATTTAGCTGTTGTGCATGATCAATGGGAGTAGAAAAGAGTGCGGCTCGATTGCTAGTAAATCTCTTTGTAGCCGCATTGCTAAGCAAAATATGATAAAACGACATTTTTATATTGCTAATCTGCAACTTTGCATAACATCATGAAGACTTGGATTTTGGACTCTCTACAATATATCAGAGTTGATCGTGATGGAAACGTACATTTCAAAAATTCTCATGGTCATACATCAAGAGGAATTACATTAACATGGCGACAATTTGTCAACCTCAATGATATCATGAGGGATTTGGAATATTTTGAAACATTAAGATTCATCTCCTTGGGTGATCAAGTTTGGCTTCAACATTACAGAAATGAAATTCAAATCTACCATTCTCATTCCGCAAACTGTTTCTCATTTCGCAAATACAATTGGGAGAAGTATAGAAGATACATACATCGCTCCATCATGACATTTATTCGTCGTGAGTTCATCGCCCTACTATGCAAATCTTAATCAGATATGATTACCACGCACCATGAGTTGGAAATTAGATTCCCTACAACGTATTGAAACGGATCATGATCGAAACGTCTATTTCAAAGATTCAACTGGAAATGTGAGAAGAGAGTTTGTTTTATCTTATCGTCATTTTCAATCTCTACATCATATCATGAAGGACTTGAAATACTTCTATATGAAAAGACATTCACGTATTGGAAATCGCATCTGGCTGCGCGTCAACAATCGGCGAATTCAACTCTATCATTCCAACTTCATACTAACTTCACATTTCATCAAGGTAGTTGGGAAAAGTATAAAAGGAAGGTACATCGCTCAATTTACTCATTCTTTCATCATGAAGCGCCATCGCTACACCATCGTCAACATTCTCCGTCGCTTCAGACTCTACACCAAAATCGATCTCACAACATTACGCCAACAGCTTCCAAACAGCAAGTATTACCCGGGCCGTCCTCAAATGTTAGTGGTGAAGATGAACAATTCACGGAATCTTCAACTCTTCCCAAATGGGACTGTACAGATTCTCGGCGCCCTTTCTCATTCATCGGCGCAGTCAATGCGCTTAGAGCTACAGAGACTACTACGTCGGATATGGAAGAGGGAGAGGTGTGTGATGTCGAATCTGACTGTGGACAATATGGTGATCTCTACTCAATTGAGTGACAGTCTATCATTTTTGAAGATTCGTACCAGCAGTTACAGTTTGTGTTATGAACCCGAACTTTTTCCTGCAGCTCTCATTAGTTGTTGGTTGCCTGTGCATGTGGCAATCTTTCATAATAGTAAAGTGATCATTACTGGACTAAAATCTCATGAACAAGCAAATATGATCCTAGACTATCTCATTGAGTATGTACGTACCCAGCGGATTGTAAAATAAAAAACAATTTTTTCCAACATGATGTTTTTATTTCAAATCATGATAGAACTTACAAATCATTTTTTCATTAGAGGATGGATTACATGAAAAGTTTTGAATAACAGATGCAAATCGAGATACATGTAAACGTTTTAAGATGAAGTACAGTACAAAAGCACCACACGTTGATGAAAGTGGATGTTGTAGTATGCGTTCATTTCGCTGATATTGACGCGTATGTTTTCTCAACCACTGCTGTGTTGGTATATTTGGAGGTTGAGCAAGAGAGTCAAATAGTTCACCACGTCGGTCTTCTCCAATAAAGATCGCTTTCCAATGCTCACCGCCTAAATTCTGTGAATGAGTGTTTAGCACAATAAAGATGGGATAGTGATTTACTGCAGGTGGTAAGGTATCGAGTGAATAGACATTATCGAAAGCTTTCAACGTCGCTTCGTCTGCATTACGCTGCACTTTAGTCTTAATATCGTCAGCAGTCAACCAACTCATTAACGATTATACTGAAGAATCACGTCACGATACTTTGTAATTTCAATATTTGAATCGAAGACTGCATAAATTAATACATTGATCGTCTCAGGTAGTGTTCTTTTGAACGTCAAATCCAAACGAATATTATGAGGCACGTTCGCTTGACGATAGGGTGCACTAATATCGCTGTCAGCAGTCAAATCAAATGCATAAATAGTATATCCACTCTTAAACTCTTTCATAGTCAGTCCGTTGGTATCATCCGTATTGTAAAAGCCAAAGACATCCATAAAATCAACATAACTGCGCATAAATTGATCCGAAGCAAAATCTGGTTTGTAGGGTGGACCAGGATGACTCACACCATTAACACGTAAAGCAATTTCACTTAACTGATTGTGTTTAAAATTGAAAGGATTCTTCTTTATATTACCATTAAATGCATCATTTTCAACCATTGCCACCATGAGGAGCTTCGGTGCTTCCGATGGAAAGAGGCCATCTTTCATGAAACTCTTTTGATCTTTCGGAATTGTAAAGGTGAGAAGCTTTGTATGCTGAACGGGGTAAATGGCATTTTGGCGGTTAAGACCTTCAGCATGCCCTCTAATGACACTTGGATTCGGTACTACTCGACGAATGTAAAGTGCAATATCTTCCACATGAATTCTAAAATTGTCAACTTTAGCAAATGCATTCAGCGCAAATTCAGGCTTATTCAATGTCAGCTTGAGTCGCATGCTGGTATTACAGAGTAAAAACTTTGACTGTCTAAAGAAGTCTAAATTCAGCGGACCATATAGCTGACATACTCTACTATCTTTAATCATAGCAGATCGCTTTACAAAGCCACTGTTTGTTTCAACATCAAATTTTCCTGCTTCATCTCTGTACCATCCCATGGCTTCCATATGACTTTTTTGTGCTGCTGGATGAAACTGTGATACATGATTGAAATATGATTTATAGGGATAATCGCTTTGACCACCTTCCACCTGCTGCTCTCCAATCGTTAGAGAAACATCGCGAAGTAATGTAGTCAATGGTAAATTGTTCAGTCCAACTTTATGTGCATCGTCAATAGCAGTTCCATCTGCTTGCTGAATTCTAAACCTCAAATCAAGCATCGCATAACTCAAATCTATGTAGTCATCACTACCACCAGGAATAACAAATTCAATGGGGCCAGCATTCTCAGCTGTTCGAGGATGATAATCTACAATACTTGAACTAAGAATATCTGTCTGTATGGCTTGTTGATCGAACAAACAAAAACCGGAAGTTTTACACTCCATGATTAGAAGTTATAGCAGCGTCGTCGTTTAGCGCCTGATGAATGATTAGAGCCTCTGCGACGTTTGCGTGAATGCCTTTTGACTGAAGATCGCACCTTACCAGCTCCGCGATGTTTCCTCCTTCCTTTTCTCATTCGTTTAGGTGATTTCTTTCCTTGAGTAACACCAGCAATGGTCTGCTTCAATGTTTTTAAACCGCGTTCCTTCCCACGATTCAACAAACTGCTCTTAAAACTTCTACCTCTGGAAAGATCACTAGCAACATCACCAGCAAAGCCAACGGCATTACTTAAAACATTTCGTTTTAAAGATCTACCGACATTGGATATGAGAGGTGCTACAACAGATTTCAGTGCACCAAGTATGCTACCTCCACGTTGGCGGCGAGCACCGATGTAAATTTGTCCTCCACCACTTACGTAGGAGGGTCGTGAATAAAATGAGGCAGTTGGATTCATAGCTCAAACCCTAAACATTGTTAGTTACAACTTTGCATGAATCACTGTCGATCACTTAGATGAAAGATGTCGGCACGACGCATCCAAGAGTTCATACTTGAAGGATAACCAGTCCATTTAACAAGACACCATTCTTCACCTTGCCGTTTTTTACATCGAATGATTTTCTCTACCAAATATGTTTCACTTTCAGTGACTACCTCAATCTCATCGCGGTAAAAGCTACCCTCAATTTCTTCATTATCGTAATCTTTCAACTTGTAGGTGGTCGGAGAGTCTTTTTGATTAATCCTTGATACTGTAAATACCTCCTCTGTCCAATTCGGGAGGTACCCTTTAGCAAAAACACTTTTCACTTTTGAGATACGAACTTTATCGCCAATTTTCACATCACTTTTCACATGAGTGCGTTTACGTTGGAATGATTCGCGCACTTTATCTACATTGTCAGCATTTACATCTACTGGTCTGAGTCCAATAGAACGATGGATAGAGTGATTGTAGGCATGGAGTGTATCTTGTAGAACCTTTGTCCAATTTTGTGTCAAGTTGGCAGTAAAATGTCGCCACAAGCGATTTTTTAATGTGCGATTAAAACGTTCAACGAGTGCAGCTTTATAAGCGCTCTTTACACTAAACAACTCAATGTCATGCCTCTCAAATAATCTTGTCACATGCTGATTTTCAAACTCTTTTCCTTGATCACTCTGAATTCTTTTTGGAATGCGACCTTCTCGAAAAATTGTTTGGAATGCTTTTGCTACTCCTTTCCCTTCTTTAGTTTTTAAAGGTTGAGCCCACGCATAACGCGAGAAAATATCAATGACGGTTAAAATAAAATTATTGCCCGAGTTATGTTTTGAAATGGAGGCAACATCGCACAAATCTGCTTGCCACTGTTCATCGATGTCATGAACAATATAATGGCGGGTGCGGTACTTCTTTTTCGCTTGTTTGTGGAGTGTATAGGTAGCCTGACCCTTTAACCATCGTTTCACTTGTGATTGTGGAAGACCACTCGCTTTTGATAATTTCTTGATAGATGCAAATCCTGCCGGATGTTTTACATCATAATAGATTGACTTCAAACGTTCAGTCGATGACGACTGACTCTTTTTCCTCCTTCTCATCTTTTTGTTTTCTTCCCTTTCTACATTTACAACAACTGCAGCATTTAGCTTTAGCGGTTTTGCGATCGTGTTCACATTGCTTAGGGGTTTCATTATGAGAGCTGGCGCAGCAAGTGCAAGTGACAACGACATTCACCTCTGGTGGCTCATTACATGGCAAGCAACACATCTGCTTCATATTAATAATCTGAGAACATGTATTTCCTGGGAGGAGCTGTTTTACGTTTTCCTTTTACCAGTTTTAGTGGCGATGTAGATCTACGTCGAGTTCTTCCTCTTGTTTGCTTAGTGAGTGTGGGAGGGGATGTAGCAGGTGACGCCTTAAACCAATTTGTTGGCATTTTCATCGTCTGAAGCATTGGAGTAGTAGCCACTGTTGAATCAAGTTCTTTCAATGTCTCATTATTCAAAGCAAATTTTGGCACATTATGCTTTTTCAATAGTTTAAGAAAGTATGACCAACCAGGTGGAACATAGCCCTGACGGCGCTTTCTACGTGTCGCATACTGAATCAAGTCTTCATAACGTGAAGCATCAATCACTTTATTTTCATCTGTAATGATTTCTCCTCTATCATTTACATTGAGATGGGGCTCAATACTATTGAAAAGAGATATGGCATGTGCGCGAGATGCTAAAGGTGTAGCAGTCGATACAGAGTCACGCATCTTATTCTTCAAGTTTTTCAATTGCTCAACAGTTTCCGATTGTAATAATACAGCACGATGTGGATCTTTGATGTGAACATTTTGCTGATAATCTATTTCTTTCCTATACATTTGATTTGCAAGAGGTTGCTTTACTTGCTGCATGGCAGTCAATTGTACATATTCATCCTGAGGAATAACAATCATGCGAGAATAAGAACTCATAGTTTGTAGATAATCATGGGAGTTTTCAAAATATCACTTCGAAATCTAAATTCTTCCGGACACTCTTGCGTAAAGTCAATGAATAAGTAACCGTATGGTTTTTCAGTAGCTGCTTGAAAAATTTCAATTAAGGCTTTTGATCCTCTGGGTGCAACTTGTCGCGCTAAAATTTCAAATTGACTTTTATCTCGCGGATTCTTGAAAATAGCATAATAGTGTGTATTCAGGTTTCGTGTACGAGCTTCTTTTCCATCAGGAAACAAATTTTGTGTAATATAGATGATAAAGCACCTTTTATGGTGTGCTGCGCGAGTAAACATATCTGTAACATCTTTTGAATTCTTACTTTCTTTTAATAAATCATCCAATACAACAACATCATTAGACTGAAGTTTATCCACTGGAATAATTCCTTCATGTCGAATAAAGTTGCGACTTTGCAATTCCTGAAACAGCGACGGTTGATAAATACCATAACACCAAATCACTCGATTGATAGGTTCCTTAAACAACTCCCTTCTTTTATCCAATAAATTCAGCGTGAAAACAGTTTTACCTGCATGAGATGGACCTGATACAGTCAGAACTTTATCACATTGAAGTCTGAAATCCATTTTATTACTTTGAGACTCAACATTTGCATAATTAACGCTTAGAGCCAAAGATATTTCCCAATAGGTTGCCCACGGCAGGAGCTATCATTGGAAGTATTGCTGAAAGGAAACCGCCCTTTTGTGTTAGAGTTTTCCTCTTTCTTTGAAGGGCGACTTTAGGATTGGAGATGAAACGCAATTTTGTAGCATATCGCTTAAGTAACTTTCGTTGTTTTGGCGCTAATTTCTTCGTCCTCAACTTCCTCACATGAGAAATAATTTCACAAATGAATTTATCGTTAGCATGTCGTATAGCATTGTATCGCTGATTTGCTTTCATTCGTCGGAGAGCTTGAATGGCTGAAGAAAACTTTTGACTTTTACGTTTCGTCATTTTACGTTTCGCCATTTTCCGTGTTAGTCTTTGCTAAAACCTATCTTTACCACATTTGCATAGGTACTAACTATTGCGACATAAGTGACACTCGAAATGAGCAATATCACAGTGGTAACATTGGCAAAGTTGAATGCAATTACGTATGAAACAGCGTTGACAAAAAGCATGCTTACATCTCTTGAAGATGCGCTTTTCATTTCCATCCTTTCGCTTACATACATCACAACACATAGTTTCACCGTTACTGATGTCTATAGCAAGTCTTTTTGAAGATATGAATTTGCTAGCCTTTTCTAAATAATAGACGCATGTACAGAAGGAATATACTTCGAGAGTGAGCAGACATAGCTCGAAAACCAGTTGTGCTACAATCAAGTACCACTGCATTTTCAATTTTTCTTTATGGAAAGTTGAATGTGAATATCTGAAATCGCTTCAATCACTAGACTGCTACCATGATGGTTAAATGCGTTAAGACGTTCAGCAATTTTTATCATATGTCTTTTAAAAAATTCTTCGGGTGATCTACCACTTCCATTGAATAAGAAGCAAAATGGAAAGAGCGACTTTCCACCTCTTCCTTTCCAAAATGACTAAACTTAATTTTCGCAACTAATCGCGCCATGATAATGCTATCAGAGAATGTATTCATTAACTCTAGAAATAGAGTGCTAGCATCATCGACCACTGCTTCGATGTCGGTCTCATCTTTATGAAATTTTATCACATAATCTTGAACAGCTCCTTTTAAACTTTGCCTATGAAAACGTAATGTTCCGCAGTCGTTTGAGAAAGACATGATCGCCCTTTATCTAACCCATCCATTGCATGAAAACAACAACTCTTCTCATAGTAACATTTATTGAATAATGGTAACAAGCATGCATTATAAATCAATGGTTTGAAAGAGATAAAATAGATACAGCTGGTAACTATCATACAGCGAGCAATGATAACCATACAGGACTTTGGCAGTGTTGAGGTAAGGAGGAAAGAAGCATTGGTTATGAACGTAGCTACTACAACGAACAGACAAAATAGGAACACACAAATCCTTAAAACGTTTCGTGACTTCATGATAATGTTGATTCACTCTACTATCCCAAGGTGGGAGCAAAATATCATCAATGATTAGATTGGGAAATACTTTCCTCTCCTTACCAGGATTATTACAAAAGATGCGTATAACATTGAAAGCAGCTAACCATCGTTTAAAGTCAATAAGAAGAGCACTCTCACAAGAAAAGCCATAGTCTTGCAAATATTTCAGATTAAGTCCATGAATGTGTTTTCTCGCCCATTGATCAACATTGGGATCGCAGTTGGCATGTTGATGATAGACACTAACAATCTGATATGTCCAATTGTTCATAGCAATAGCACTGAGCTCCTGTACAGGTTCACCCTCACAATCCATAAAAATGATGATAGAAGCCTAAAACGGAAATTTACACATCTAAGGAAACGTTCTATAACATATTACAAAATGAAGAATTACATCGATGCTTTTCACGACAAAATACACAAATGATATGATGGCAACGAAGAAGTAAAATGTATCTAATAAGACCACGTCTACGACACTCAAAGCACATAAGCGAATTGTCATAGGGTAGAGTTAGGAAAGGACTAGCAATTCTCCTTCTTTGATTTGCGTTTTGATGTAGCATTCTTCTCCGACTTGCGCTTCGTACCACTGCTGTTAAGGATTTGATCAATTATGTCGTCCACGTTGGGTGGTTTCGGAATATATAGGATGGATTCCATATGCATGGAGAGAGAGGCTATTTTATTATCCTTGTGTCGACCATAATATAGCCCATTCACTTTGAAAAGGATATCCCAAGTACCTTCTCCGAGCTCATCACATCTGATGGGTATTGAATGATCTCCATCCTTCCTATAGTAAGTACACCAATGTGATACCGGTAGGCAAATGTGATTACCATCCCAAATCTTTCTATAGGGAGTATCCTTGTCATCTCTAGCCTTCCACTCTTGAGCAAGAGGAGTAGGAATGTCCATATTTAATGTCACGTACTCCTCAATAGTATCAAGTTGGTGGCGAATGTACGGACTCACGGGGATCAGTATGTAGTCCCCATACTGATTGTGCATTATCTTGACATCCGTGGAAGGGAGCATTCCCGTTTGGAGTACTACGCTATGATCATCATAACGCAAGGCTTGTTTAAATTTACGCTGTAGCGGTGTAGGATTATGTACCTTGGTTGTTTCTTCCACTGGCCTCAGTTGTAGATGATCTGACCGTAGCGAACCTTGTAACGTTTGACCGCCATTTTGTCCTACTAGTGCAGTAGATGGAGTAGATGCCTGAAAATGAAAAAAGATTGTATTAAGTTTACGTTCAAGGGAGGAGAGGGAGGGAAGTAGCGACTTACCATTTTAGTTGGATAATAGAACAGGGAACTAGGGAGAGAGAAAATGTGCGTCCGTCACTCGTGTGATTCAACGATGGAATGATTCTCGCTGTGGAAGGCTCGCTATTTATAAAGAAATGCTTGATTCTCATTGGATGATGATCCTCATTGGACAATAACATCAAGTTGATTCCAAATCTGGCATCCGTTTACCAATCCGATACTTCGTTTTGAAGCTACAGCCCAAAACGTCCCAAATTCTAACTCTGTCGTTTTTCACCAATGTCCCAAAATCTTAAATGGCGTCTCACATCTAAACGAAGGCAGATACGAACAAGCCGATTCTTTCACTGAATTTGTCTCACTCTTAGCTTTCAAACGAGCTATCGCACGACAAAATCCGTCCACTGGAAGCAAGCTGTCCAGGGGGGGGGACGTCAGCCGAAAATTTTTTTTTTTTTTTCTCTCCGATTTCGCTGGAAACATCCTTCCTAACCCAAAATTTCACGTAGATTCCGAATCTGGCCTCCGTTTTTCTCATCCGATGCTTCGTTTGGGCGCTACACACCAAAACGTCCCAAATTCTAACTCTGTCGTTTTTCGAAAAATGTTGAAAATTTTTTCTCACCGATTGCCTTGAAACTCACCCTACCGATGCAGAATTTCACGCTGAATCCGAATCTGACCTCCGTTTTCTCATCCGATGCTTCGTTTGGGCGCTACACACCAAAAACATCACACACTATAGCCTCAAGACTAATCCTGGCGGTCGCCCACGTCAACCTAGACGGTCGCCCACGTCAACCAGGCGGTCGGACCAACTCACCCGAGTCTCACACTCTGTCGTTGCAGAGGGGGGGGACGTCAGCGAACATGTTGTGAACGTGGACCCACCTGGCCGGCACACCACGACAGACCACAACCTCTGTCGTTCCAGAGGGGGGGGGACTCAGACACGAAGCACCACGGCGGCCGACCACGACACTCTGCCGTGCCAGAGGGGGGGACGCAGCGGTGGCCGCCATCTTGCGCGGTCCAGAAGTGGAGTTTTGCTTACTACTGACGGGAATCGGATTAGTTTTACAGAGGCGCGCGCGCGGTTAAGTTATGAATACAAAAAGGAATTCATCTTTACTTTAAGGCATTGATTCATCAAAACAAAAGACTTATTGACAAATAAGAAATGTTTATGTTAATGAGCATAATGTTGAGCTACATGTATGGTATGTTGGAATGTTGAGTACACAGTATCTTTTCCTGATTCTCGAAAACATGAAACACCCTTCAATAATTTCGCGTTATTCGTTCAGGGTTGCCACAGGAATTGTAGGAAAAAATCCGCTGACTTCTCGCCTGACTTTATTAATAGGCTACCAAGAACTCTAGTCTTTATAGTCTTATTTCAGACTATTTGATATAGAACTAGTGAAGCACTGCGACACATAATCTGATAGAGATAAATATACATGTAAAACAATACGAATAACGGCTTAGAGCAGCTGTTTCATCCAATATCAGGAATCATCAGCAAGCCTAGGCCCTTATTTCTCAACATCAGTGCAATCCAACATTTAATGATAATTTGACCACGAAAATGCTTAATTTTAAGCACTTTTCTAACCATTTTGAAAAGAAGCTGTACCACTTTATTTAGTTAGAGACACCCTGTTGATAATGATATTTGTTGACAATGATCAAAATGGCCGATTTGTGTAATGCAACCGCTTTTATGAAACTGATATCATGAATTTTGAACACGTTGATTTTTAGAAGTCAATTTTTCAAGGAGCCAAAATTTCGTATTTTTTTATCTAGTTCTGCTACTAAAGCCGTCAAGGTCGATTAACTTTTAGGATTTTTTATTTGGGTAATGTTTGGTGATATCCCAAAGCGGCTAGCGCTCACAAGCAGTTGGAAGATGGAAATCTGCCTTTAAAGATAGGTACAAAAGTGCTTAATTTTAAGCACTTTTCTAAATTAAAGTTCTCCACTTTGAAAGCATATTTCTTCAAAACTGCAACCGAAAATAACTCTGGACCCCTTTCTGCAAAAGACAAACGATATGAATTGCTATAAAAGATAACAGGCGACGGCCTGAGAAACCTATCAATATTTTTATTTGATAATTAACAGAAAATGTAGGTATTTTTCACAAGTCTGAAAACGACGAAAGCAAGAAATTTACAATGAAGCAATCCCGCCAAGCCTATTGATATTTTGCTAATTTCTAGGCCTATATCTTACGAAGGATATGTATAGCAGTCAAGTATGCACACTTAATAGTTTTTCCTAAAATTGCTATCATAGATTAAAGAGAAAAGTGCTTAATATTAAGCATTTTCTATTTCAAGTTCCCTTTGAAATTGTATGTGTATAGATACCTGAATATGAGTAAAGCTGCACTAATATGGGGCGATAATCAACCATAATGATCAACTATATTCATTCATGTTAAAATATAATTATGTTAGGATATCATCATGACTTTCATATGAGTAAGCGCTGATTGAGTAATCATCATGCTGCAGTAGGCCTATCTGAAGTTTTCGAAGGCAGAAAATCCCGATGGCGAAATCATTGACTTCATCAACAGCGTCAACGAAAACTTCCAATGCGCTCTTAGTCCTGGGGACCGGCTTTGTCTGGACGAAAGCATGGTTAAATCTTTCCGTAAAGGACTGACTGGAAAAGTCAAAATTATTCGCAAACCGCGACCGATCGGCAATGAGATCAAGGATATGTCGGACGCGCGGTCAAACATCGTTCTTAAGATAGAATTACACGAAGGAAAAGAGAGAATGCGAGAAAAAAGCCAAGTTTCAGAATACGGAGCCACCACAGCCGCAGTGCTGAGACTGACAAAGGACTATCATAGATCAGGGAAAACTGTGATTGCAGACTCTTGGTTCGGTTCCGTCAAGAGTTCAACTGCATTGATGAAAGTAGGTCTATATTCAATCATGCTAGTAAAAACAGCACACAAGAACTATCCGAAAGAGCTTCTAAATGAGAGAGAACTCGAGCGAGGGGAATGGATAGCTTATGCCGCGAAACTTGATGACACAGACCTCCAGGCTGTTAGCTTCATGGATTTGAAGAAGAAGCAGTTCATTTCAACGTGCTCTACTGCGATCGCTGGAAATCCCAGGAAAACAAAGCATATCACGGTGAGATACCAGACCAGAGGTAGCCGAGGGATATTTGAAGTATTTTTCTTCGATTGATGTATTCAATCACTTCAGAACCGGTGCTTTAGGATTCGAAGATGTTGTCAAAACACACTCACCGCATATACGCCAGGCATATTGTGTTCTTGGATTCATTTTTACTAATTCCTTATTGGCGTATAGATATTTTAAGCGGACAATCTGAATTGACTCATGCCGACTTCAAAATGAGGTTAGCAAACAGTCTTCTCCATTTCACTATGATCAAAGTTGGAAATGAGACAAGAAGAGATTCTCTGAACATTCCTCAAGATCTGATGCAGAGCTCTCATAGGCCTATGCTGGCCGGCCAGCTCATTTGCCTCATCCAAAGCCATGCTACATTTGCCGACATGGATATGCTGAAAGTGAGCGAAACACAACATCATTTCAATGTGTCTTCTGCGAAAACCTATCTGCAAACCAAACTCAACTCGCCCCTGTTGGTCGAAGCACATTCAAGATGGACTTCCCCCAAAACGAAGTCAAAAACGAGTTTAAATAGACTTTCTCTGACTCTTCTATTATACAAATTACGTGATTTATTTGGCTGATAATAAGCCTACTCGGAAACCTGTCGGCACATTGATTGAGATTTCGCAGATATGTAAACAGAGATATATTTAGAAGAAACGGTGTTTTTCTTTTCGGATACATTGGGGTGTAGATTGATTAACTAAAACTATGGCAACTTAGCCATTTTACGTACCAAAAACGAAGTATGAGTACATTTGTCAAAATGCTTAAAATTAAGAACTTTTACCATCTGATTACTATGTGAACTAGAATAATATTTGTGATGTGAGTTATCAATCATAACTTTTCCTAATCACTGAGGATTTATTCAAGTTGTGTAGCACAACTAACGTGCAGTATCTTTAGGTAAATATGTTATAAAAGCCGTTGTGGTAACTAGGCCGGGTACTACGCTATAGAAAGGTTATAGAAAATTATAGGTTTATAGCCACCAAGTATAACCGATATAATGCAACAATTGTGAAAGCATATCATACACATTAAAATAGCAAGTTTAGCTATCACTTTGGTGTATGTTATCTATAAAGAGAAAAGTGCTTAAAATTAAGCACTTTTACTTCTCATATTTAACCAGCGACAGCGGCTACGAAATGTATTCAATTTTAATTGCGCTTACATATGTTTCTATGAACACACATTCCATCAATCTGTAGTAATCCCAACGGCTTGGCGTCTTTAAAACACAATAATGTTGATAAAAACATTTTTTCATTGAACAAAATATGTTAAAAATTAGCATAAAAATGAAAAATTTTCACATCTGAAGTCCCCAAGCTTCTACAACTATCTTCTGATTTTTCATTGCATTTCACGTATTACAGTGCTATTCAATATTCATAGACTGTCAAATAAAAAAAAGCCGTATAGCTTTTAAAAAATGACAATTTTCTGATATTTTCAAAAATATATTTTTGTTCAAAGTGATGTCATACAAAAAGCAAGACCGATAAGAGGATTCCAAATTAGGGCGTATTATACTTGAACGTAATGATTACAGATGTGGAGTTGTCGGATGGTTTTCTGTGTGATGAATACTAAATAATATCCATTTTCTAAAAGTGTGAAAAGTGCTTAAAATTAAGCATTAATGCTTAAAATTAAGCACTTGGTCAATTTATCTTAATTATGCAGCCATGCCCTGGAACAATTCAGAGATGTCATTAGCATATTGTTATTCTCACTTCAACTGTCAACTAAAGCAGCATTTGATTACCATCGGACAAGCTATCTAGGCGTAATGCCAGTAGCTTGTCGCAGATATCTATGTATATCCGTAGAAAGAATAGCAATATGCTAAATCTGTGAATGAATGGGTTAACGTGTTTATGTATCCGCATTTATATATAACCTATACATGTAGTTGACCCATTATCCAAAACCAAATGTAGATAAATGTTTGAAGTGTAAAAATGGACCACGAAAGTAACAGATCCATTATCCTTTCAATTTTTAGAACCTATGTGGGGTAGGACCTACACTTTGGGAGGTAGAATGCGTCCATGAAAATATTTGAAATAAAGTTAATGTACTCGATTTTAAGTAAATGAAAAAATAGCCGTTGGATCTTTTTTTGAATTTTTTTACTTTTAGCAATCTCTTCTCTAGGGAAATCGACAGCGTTTCAGAACTTCAAATACACGTGGCCACTTATCTGTTCTTAAATATAATGACCAATCGGATTCAAAAGTAGCAGGAAATCATAACAAATTGGATTAATACTCGTAGGTAAATAATGATAATAGGTTTATAATTTTGGATGGATTCATGGAAAATACTTTATAAATGAGTTTTGGGGTAGGAGACTCGGTTTTTCGAATAGACTATCAAGATTTTCGTCTATTTTTGTATCATGTCATTTAAGTTCTAACTCTTATTTCATAATACCGGGTAGCCCTTAGAATAGCTACAAGGGATCGAATTGTAAGATAGCCTAATAGCCCTAATATAAGCACAGTAGAAAAATGTGTGGGAGACACGATAATTGCGAATGGTTTAGGGTTATTTGGGTAGTTTACATAATTCAAGTTAACCTGCGGGATGTAATGGACGAAGCTAGAAGCCTTAGGTATCTTATAATTTTTTCCTCTTGTCGTAGGCTTTTACATGTGATAGGCACACATTCAGCATTTCAGTAGGCCTACATATTCAAAGTACATTTAAATAACCTAAACAAGCTAGTAAATAATTTCTGTATAAATAGTAGCTCCAAGAACAAACCCGCTTTTTTACGAAGCATCTAGGCCTACATGTAGAGCGTACTAAAATAGGTATACCTTCTAGAGAAAATACAGGTACCTAACTTCTCGTGGACTCGTTTACTGATTCGTCTAACTGATGTTGAGTGGGACATAAAGGTAGACATAATTACATATATGATAGGCCCTGGGAAAGTTACATCCCTCGAGCATGGGTGGTACGCCGGTGCGTAGTTGATTCGCTGAGATTGCCTATTCTTCCCTATGTGTAGTAGGAAATGAATACTAAGGAATACAGTTTTTAACTTCTTTTCGCCGTGCGTGAGTCGAATAAACCTTCAAGATAACTTTCTAATAACTCTCGTCTACCGTATATATTCTTACCTATCCAATGCAATTTATAATATAAATAATACAGGTTATTAAAATGCGACTCTTACTGTTTCGAGTCTGAATTCAAATAATTATTAACCATAATTCTGCATTCTAAAGGTACAACATAACATTCTAATACATAATTCAAGGGTATTCCGGGGTATTCAAAGAAATATGTTACATAAATAATTATCAATGGTTGAAATTTATGCGAACGTTGAATATTATTTATGTCTTATTCACAGACTATTTCGCTCAATGGCTAATCACATAAAAAACGATGCGACAGACGTGTAGTTAATTTGAAAGAACAGGAGCGTAAGTTTTGCAGTTCTCACTCGTCGAAGACAGCAAATTCTAATTTCATTATCCATTGAAAGCAGTCGGCGTATTCTCATTGGTCTATCATCAAATTTAAGCCAATTAAAAAGGAGCGCTGACACTTTCGTATGATTAAGTTTGTCACTTGTGTTGAATGTTTCATTCCATTTCTGATCTGAAGCTCATTTCAAATGTCCCTTAATTCACAAATGATATCTAGATCCTTGATTTACGCTTCAAGCATAACTTTTCATTGCTATAGAACTCAAAACCAAATATATATATATTAATTTTCTGCTCAGTGAAATCAATCACATGTACAGAAATGTTAAAGTTTCACAAGTAAAAATCAACGAATGATGATTGATATGGAGCACGTGATTCTCAAATCAACGCTCTGCTAGTTTCCCATATGCTAATGTTAATGAATGTGAATGAGAAATTAAGACTTTGATGGGGTGGGTGATAGGAGAATAATTGATGGATCTTAATTGCTGAAGAAGTGGATGGATGGAGCACCCGCTGAATGTCACTCATTGTTAACTTGCTTACGTCATTAAGCTGACATTGAGATGTTACAACTGCATTGCAATGAATTCCGAAAGACGTTGAGTGATACAGTCATTTTAAGTCAGTAAGAGCCTCTCGAAATGTTATGCGTCTTATAACACGGGCGTAAAATAATAAGTCACCGCACCTACAGACAATCTGCTTCATACATTCTAACCATATTCTAAGTCATTGATCTCTTTGAGCGCCATCTATAATACTTAAGTAAAATTGCATTTCATATGATTTTATTGCAATAGATATAACTTTCAGAAACTGCAATTTTTCAGTTTATATATAAATTGTAATAGTTTTATATCATCAAATTATAAATTGCACTATTTCTGTATTATCACATATATATTGCAATTTTTCCGCAATTTTGTCAACCAGTGTAGAGTGACGTCTCGTTGGAAACCAAAAATACTTGTGAATGGTTCGCGACCAAGTGATGGCTGCATTTCTTTCGGAAGCTCACCTTTATTCTTTCTCATTGTTCCGGAATATGTCAGATCACGACCAAGAAGTGCTCGGGCAACATCAAGGCTCGAGAAGAAATTGTCTGCAGTTAGTGACGGCCGGTGTTCGAAAGAAATTCCGATAATTCCAAAACAACTCGAAATGCTGTCCTACCTCACGATTCGCGCCGATGCGTCTGGTATAGATTTGAAAATTGCAACAATAGCTGTTTTCAGAGTCTGCCAGAATCTAGATTTTTACGCCGTATTTTCCAGGCTTCGATGGAATATAGACTTTGAACGGGCATCTGTCTCGAAACGTCACTAGCTGCTCGTCAATAGTCACATTTTCTCCTGGTTTGTAGCAGCTCCGAAACCTTGAAGCAAAATACTGCGCTAGCTCTCGGATAGGAGCTGCTTTATCTGTGATGCGTCGGGCAACTCTGGTATCCCGATTATCAAATCTCAAGTACCGACGGATTTCACAAAATCGCTGGACGAGACATGGCTCTGTTGAAGATACTGCGTCCATGATCATTACTCCACATTTGCTGTATCGGTTCGTGCTTAGCTCTGTAGACACCAGCTAATATAAGTACACCAATTCCGCGAATAAAAATTCGACCTTCCGGATCCACGATTTTACGATCGCGGCCAGCTATTTCTTACTGTATGTCCGCGATCGGGTAGTTATAAGTCTATCTGGTGCTTTATTCAATTGCAACGTATCATAATGTTTAATGCTCACTCATTGTTTTACAATTGTTATTAGCTAAAGGGGCATGCATTGGATAGCCTTTCAGATAGCGTCATATGGCCTAGGTCCATGTGTACCTTTTTCAACGTGCGTGCAAAAACCTGTAAATGTAGATCATGATATTGATTCAACTACATGCACGACACACTTCGTGATAACTTGAGAATGCGTCTTCAACATTTTTTGTGAAATGAGAGAAGTCCTTGATACAGATCTTCAACATGTTTACCGACGAATATCAAGAAGCTCTGTACGAGAATAAGTCAACCAAATTGAGAAAGTTTAAGAATCGCAGTAGAATTTAGGTTTTTCTACCAACTAGGTTTTTCGAGCAGACCTAATTTCAGCACCGGGTACCATTGTTTTGCCATAATTTACAATGATTATTAGACTAGGGCTGTATAAATTACCGTAACATTCCCAAGGCGGTAACTTGCCGAAAATTACCGTAATTTATGAAAAATATAGCAGCAGCGCGCCCGGCTCACCCAAGCAATTCAAGTATGTATTATTAGAAGACTATTTGACACTATGAGACTACCTAGAATCATAACGCCCCATTTAAGTCTTTACTTGTCAACTTCCTCCCCTGAGGTTAGTTGGCCCAATTTTGCAATTGCTTTTTTCAGCCAATTGCCAGCCATAGACATAGTGTAATTTGGTATTGAAGTTGGAAGTTGGAATAAATTCGATTCTAGGCCTATTTCATTATTTTATTAAATCCATTGTAAACCTGCTCTCTTATTCGCGTGTCTTAATTTCTTAATAAAACAGCTATATATAGATACAGGGCTACAGGGCCTAAGACTTTCACCAAAATTGACTTATGAATAAAAGAATTATTTTGATAAAAACATGCTTTTAACATACTGCTACAAATTGAAAAGGATAACAAAAATTTTGGGTAGAAAATATTTCTCTTTCAGCAAACAAATTGTTGTGAAACTCGATATAATCTCAGTTCACAGACCGCTAAATGATTGTATACCATACATAAAATGTAATCTTCATCTATTCGGACTTGCATAAATCGGTGTTTATAAAAGTAAAAATTGCATACAAAATATGATTATACCAGTAAATCAATACGATTGGAGATAGATGGTACAAAACATGCGAAGATAAGCACACAAGAAGACTACAAAAAAATTCGATTAATCAGCACGGACAGCACCGATAACAAAGATGTTAACAAAATGCATATAACAAAAATGTTGGGTAGCAAAATAATTCATTTTTTAGCAAGGTAATCGTAGCAAAAATTAGTATGGATCTCATGAATATAGGTGGGTATATTTACTTACAATGTAAGCTACTGGATTATGCACCGTTCAAAAGTGAAGAAATGTTCATATATGAATCAATCTGATCATCGACGAGCCAGTGGAGTTAGAGTGGTCTCTGAAGAATTGCCACCGTACGTATTTTAGTGACGAGTAAGCCTTACATCAGTGGAACAAGTTTAGGAGTACCATTTACATGTACAACGCAGCATCGTTAAAATGGCTAAAAAAAGTTAATTCCCATGCGCTACCGTTGCGTTCGCGGAAGGATTGAGCCTTCAGTCGTGAGGAAACTGAAATCGACGACCTAACCACACGGTTATTGTAAAGATGGAATGTCGGGGAGGGAAGAGCAAACTGGATCGGAAAGAACAAAAACAGCGTGCATGAGAGGTCGATGCTGTCGATTGGACGCCTCATTTTGCTCGATGACAATCATAGGTTAGACTTGGATTACGTAATTAATTAGTCATCATTAGCGACTTGGATTCGAAGCTGCAGGCTAGTGACGTGGCTCGTTAACGGAGTTGGAGGAATGAGCGGGTGATGTGCAGTAAATGGTTGAACTTATGTCGGCTGCTGTAGCGATTCCCTTGACGAAATGTGTGTAGTTTTACCTAAATCAATCACGACGAAGGAAATAGCAAGAATGTTTCGTAATACTGGCAAGGTTTGGCCGCTCAGTACATAGCCCTTCGTCGACGAAAATGCTTAGAAGGCTGAGAAGTGGAGAAAAGGAGTATCTGCTCTAGGCCTAAGAATTTCCGGAACACGCTTGGGAAAAGGATGCCGAAAAGAAATTTATATATCTTGATAATTTTCTGAGATCATGATTTAACAGTATTTCATAGGAGACGGTAATTTATCACCCAGGTAATTAAAAACGTAAAATCAATTTTCTCTGAAACCATAGTTACTTATGATGCGAAATTACACTTGCATTAAAGGAAAAATTCAGCAGAGTTCATTTTGAATTGTTTTTTCAGCATAACACATTACAAACAAATATTTTCAGAGAAAACATAAATATCAGAATAAATTACCCGGTAATTTATCGTGTAATTTACCGTTTAATTTACCGGGTAACTTACCGCGCGGTAGCTTACCTCACAGCCCTATATTAGACAACTATGAGGTACCGACAATTGCGGAGAAAATTAAATAAGCGTTTTTGAACTTAAAATGAGAACTTAATATGTGAACTATAAATCATCTTCAAAATTTTCGGACATTTTCAATCAAAATCACGGAAACACCAACTTAACTTCCGCGATACCCAACTCTGCTAATTGATATTTTTCTTCACAGATGTACAAAAACCAGAATTTGGTGATGGCGACCGGAAAGCGGCCCAGCTTATTTGGCATTAACGTTGCCCAAATGGTCGTGGAAAAGAACCAAATAATGAATTTCACAATTTCACCACAAAAAAGTTGGTCGGCCACCACTGCCGCCCGAATGTCAACAACAAAAGGAAATTATTAAAAGTAAGTCTATCGATGGCTGTTCATATTCAAATACAATTTTTTGAACTAAAAACACAATAAATCTTATTGAATTATATCAAGCATAATAAGCAACAGTAGCACTAAATTAAGACACAAGAAAACTAGTCGCAAATAGTTGCGATGAGTTCTGGGTGTTAAAAGCATGAAGCATAGTAAAAGTCATTCAGTTCCTGTGGAATCACATGGAACACCGTGGAAAACACCACGGAAATGAAAATAATGTCACAGTCGATGTTCAATATGTCAATATACTACTGCTCGATGAGTTCTGTTTTTTGGATTCAAATTATCAAGGTAGATTAATCGATATGCACTGAAAATGATTCAACGTAGTCCTCATAAAGCAATTGCAGATAGATTCCACAGTTTGTCTTTTTGCGCGATTCAACTATTTTTCAGAACTCATTTTTTGCTTCATGTAATGTAATGTTGGATCGATGATAATCAAATGATTTTCGTATTAAGTTCCTTAACTTTCTGGCGAGTCTGTCTAAGGAGTTCTAGAAACTCCGGAAAGCTCACAGGTACCATAAACTCTTGCTGCTTCACGCAAATACATGTGTATAATATTATGCGTGGTCCTAATTGGTTAACTTTCGATTACAGAGGTGGCAACTACTCGGTTCCCTGATGGCTGGGAGGAAGCCAAATCAGCAATCGATCAATTGGGATTGGATTGCCTCAAGAAGTCGCGAAAGGGCAATTAAGACTATATATGATTAGTGTATATTTGTAGCAGACAATTTAGAAGCACATTTATGATTTTACACAATCAATTTTCTGTTTTGTTGAACTATATGTCAAGTCGATAATTATACCCTCTGTCTATTCATCTCATCTTTTTATTGCTGTTTTGAACTGTTGCTAATGAACGCCGACCAAATCGTCGATTTAAATTATCATTACTTAAGTATTATTTATTACTGTATTTAATGAAAAGAATCTCTTTAGCAGCATAGTTATGATAACTTCAGCAACAAATTTTCGACTGTTCAGCCTGAATCAGGGTTGAATAACAAAGACTTGATACCGGTAGCACTGTGGATGCTAATCAAAAACATTATTTATCATTATCATTATGCAGGGTCAAGTTTAAAATCATTTTTTGCGTATCACTTGAGATTCAGATAGCAATGAACTTATCTATACTACTCACTCAGTTGCAAAGTTTCCTCTAACATGTAGAAGTTGAGACGCATTATCGTCTGCGATGATGATGTCACAATGATGCAGGAACTGGGAGAGAACGATTGCTTGAATAGCAAATTAGCAGATACTAGGAACCTGTTATTTCCTGTCGAGTTCCTGGGTTTCCTATAATAACCTGCCATGTTCTGGCCATTCCTGACTTTCTTGTCAGTTTCCTGTTCTTCCCTATCATCAACCGTCATTCTCCTGCCATTCCTGACTTTCTTGTCAGTTTCCTGTTCTTTCCTATCATCACCTGTCATTTTCCTGCCATTCCTGACAAGTTTTCTGTTCTTTCTTGCCAAGATGCTAGTAGGTAATTGTCAGGAAATGTACTAGGAATCTCAGGATTCGAATCAGTGGGTCATATTTGCAGTACTTGAAAGTTAGCACAAATTGCTCTATTACTTCATTAAACAGGGGAACTCTAATGTTTAGTTGAAACATCGTATGGGGTTTGTTGAAACGCATCACTTGTTTTCAATTTTGAATTAATGCACATGCAGTTGCATTGCCTATGGTATTGCAGTAAAGCATTAGATAATAGGAAACTGATATCTATGTCCATTATGTGTCTTCACGTGAACATATCAAGATTTGAACTCTTTGTAGGCCTATGATAAAACCCAGACAACAACTTTGTCTTTCTCATGAGTTGAATAAGTTTGGATATCAACAAACTTTTTATAGAAAACAAATTTCATATCATCGCAAATCTGTGTGTATAATTGCACATACAAAATGCATCAAAAGGTAGGCTTAGCATATACCTGGGCCAAGGCCTACATCGCAAAATTTATAGAAATTGAATTTAGAAAAATACGATCTTAAAAAAACTCATAGAAACTGATAAGCAAGCATAAAGACAGCGAGAGCTATCCTTTCTGCGATTACGTTTTGCTAGTAGGCCCTATTCAATTGAATTCACGCGCAATCACAAATCATGGAAAGGACTAACATTTTGACGGTCACCGGTACTCATTTCGGATCATATTCACTTAGATCGACTTAGATTCTGACAGCGAGAGGTGCCAGAGCACTGCTGGGGTGGTGGTAACACCAGCACAATGTCTCGTCGCAAATAGCAACTCAGTTCTGGATTCTCCGGCCAACAGAATGTTGGCTTATCAGTCCACGATGACGCGAACGCTTCATGAATTTCGAGATGATTTCCTGTGACTTAAGTTCTACAATAACACCAATGGAATGCAAAGCAAACTTTCTCGAAGTGAACTTCACCAGCACAAAGCTGCCCACGCCTGGTTCAATTGTCTTTAATAATGAAACATCCACAGATTCTTCGGATAAATTGCTGCATTCATCATCCACAAATACAACTTTTGCCTTTTTTGGTTTCTCTTTTGTGGGCGTTGATGTTGGTGAATCTGTAAGAATCTTGGTTCTCCCTGGCTTTCGTCCACCTTTCCTCTTTGATGCCACAGCAGGTTTATTTAGAGGTCTGATTGCCTCTGGGCTCATCACTACTCTCTGATTTTCAATTCGTAAAGTTGTCGATTCCTGAAGTGGAGAATTAGGCCAAGTTGTCGCCTCCGTAGGATCTGGTATTTCCGTTGCAAAAGACGGCATGAAATCATCGTCATTGAATACATCTATATCCATCGGAAAAACTCCTGTCGCGCGGAATCCCGACTGAATGTTACTGGGAGTCATTGCCTGTGTGAACGCCTTTCTCACTGTAATCTAGCACCTCCTAAAGCAGAAGAAATCTGCATCCTAAAGCGCCACACACTAAAATTTCAGAAGGCTGAGTTGAATTAGTAGGCTAGCATACTGAAGAGAACAATAACCCTTAGACGTAAGCAGCTGCATAGTGGAGAGCGTGAGTCACTGCTTGACAGATAGCAGGAACGCTGTCGCATAACAATAGCTCCTATTGAGGACATCATAAGTTCACGCTGCTGTATGTACGTGAATCACTCTCCACTTCATCTCTCCGAGGTTATGTAGCTGGCTTTGACTTCCAGAGGAAAGTTGACTTTCCGTCAGTGATATTGCAATTAAACTGTTTATTGAAATTGTCTTTTGAAGTTGTACAGTAGTAAATTGCAAATATATGGGCATCATGATGTCATACCAGGAGACTACATCTTTCTCATCAACGTCGATCGAAATACTGGATAAATGGAAAAGAAATATAGTAAGACTTGAAACCAAATGGCAAAAAATCTACATTCTACATTTTCTCGTGATAGTCAATCGTGACGAATATACTAATCAATCTGGCTCATCAACTAACGGCAGCTCTGAAAAATGAGGTGAGTTTCCTGTTTCTCTGATAGCCTATTCGAAAGAGTTGTAATACATGCATGCTGTATAGCACTAATGTAAATCGAGTCAAAGACTTCTGTAGTTAAAATGCCACTTTTCATAACGGAACTAAATTAATTCTTGTGGATAATGCAAATTATAAATTTCAAAAAGGCTGTAAATTTTCGAGGTAGGCATGCATTGTATTTGTCAATTTCATGCATTCATTCGCGTTATCTATGATCGGTAAAGCCTCTGAAAAGCAAGTGCGTAATCATAGAAGCTGCTCAAAGTACTCATCTGTTATAAGTGGTGTGTCCAATAAGGTTTCCGAACGAAGGTAGAAAAATTCAAATATATAAATATAATATAAATAAAAATATATAGCGAATATTCAAAAATTCGCTAATTTCCATGAGTTTTAGTAGAAATGCAACAATCAATTCTGTATTTAGTTTATTGAAGGCATACATTAGTTGAATCTAACCTGCAATGTAACCATTTATCACCAACTGTCATGATAATCTATAGTCAGATAATAGTATATACATCAAAAAAATGCAATAGACGACACTGAAGGACATTCGTTTCCATTATGTAGTAGAATAATTGTCTTCAGTCTTTCCTAATTCGGACATTTAAGAATCCTGATTCTTTGTAGACATATGCTTAAAATTTCGCATTCAATCTTAAACTTTTTTTATCTAATCTAGCAAAATTCTGCTGCCATATAATTGTGAATTCGCTTAATAATTATTCATCAAAATATATGAAATTCTGGATGTTGAACTATGAGCCAACAGACTACTGACAAATTGAAACTTCTATACTTCTTTATAGAATCTTCTGCCAATAATTTTTATCCTTCTTGTCAGTATTTAAATATCCGCGGTTTTTCTACTATGTCCAGACACTATTGGATGCAAACGTATTTTTAATGTGCGGCGTTTAGTGCTCGACTTCTATAAATATTCAGTCCAACTTGTTGGCTACTATTTAATAGTAAATCCATTTTAGCAATGAAAGTCTCTGTCATACTCTATTCATATTATTCATTATTATTAAGTTCTCAACGTAGCATGATATCAAGGCGAAAATAGAGTCCAGCACAAATAGAAAAGGCTAAACAGTCATCAACACAAAAAGAGAAGATTAATTAATTTAAAAAGAATGTTTCTATTCTGTAAAATTACATGATAAGGTAATTCTCATAGCAAGAAAATGTTCTCCAATTGAATGGATTTTTGATATTTTCTTCATAAAATCATCACATGATCAGCATATCATGCTGGTTTCCCCAAACGAACTATACTCGCATAGAACCAAAACCTCTAGCATTGAACAGTTTCAGACGCCTTCACAATGGCTATTAAATCACCGTAGAAAAGGAGATATTCCATTTTTTCATTTTTATTAACTTTCTAACGACGATCTTGGGCCATACAAGCCATATCGAATACCTAAGAAAGGAGCCAATTTTCTGCGACCATAGGTTTCAATCATTTTATCAAAGTACATGTGCATGCATTCAATTCAGCATTGATAAATTATATTATCTAGGCGTATATCAAAATAAATAGCGCAATAAAAATAATTAAAAAATACGGTATGCTCTGTGTATGCATGATTATAAGAAATTCTATTTTTTTCAATTATCTGTCAAATCAAAAACTTTGAATTTTTGAAGAAATCATAATTTGTTCAGCCTGGTGCATGTAACATGTAGATCTGACGTCCTTGTATCTTAAAGTTAATACAAAAAATCTCTAAGTTAGTTTTCTTCCTTTCACTCCAGTTCCTAACTAAAATTCCTTTTTCTTTTCAGCAATCATTTCGACTGGAATATCAGTGAATACTAATATATGGTGTCCAAATATCATATGTGTGCTTTGACGGATGGAGCATCTATGCCATCACGGTACATGCAGTATTGTTTCTAACATATAATCTCCAACGCAATCGACAGCACTTGGCCACCGTAGAAACTGCTGGACGGACTTCTTGGTGTGCGTCACATCTTAACCAAGAAGAGTGCAAAAATCTGTGAATGCTTTTGGTGCCATAAATTACTTTGAATTCTTTAGTTTCTATCTTTCTATAATAATTCCTTGATGATTTCCATGATGTTTTAGAGCTGCAAAATCTGTTAGTTTAGATCGTAATTTACTTGAACAATAATAGAGATCGATTTGCATATTTGCACTTGATTGTTATTCGATATTCGCATCATGAGACTCTATTTGTTACGTCATCTTTATTGCAACTGTTGATCTACGATTTCACACATGCTTTTACCCACATAATTCTGTAATAAAAATCATGCATGTTCTGACATTTTTTACTGTCCCGACACTGATTATATTATGTAACATTTGTATTTTTGTCACCAAAATTGCGTGGTCAGGCCAAAATTTCAGCGTACATGTATACATGAGATTTCGTTGCATCTGTTACATCCATCTGTGATTTTATTCATTTTGGAACCTGGTGTCAAGTTTATAAATTTCAAGTGAATTTCAGTGAAGTTTGTTTTGTGTATTCGAATTGTACAACACTTATGTCATGTTCTCTTGCATAACAGATACTACAGGGATTAAAGGGTTTTCATTCCTTTAGAGGGTTCTTTGTAAAGTAAGAGATAAATATTGAATGAATATAATGACAACTTTGTCTGCAACAAATCTCAATGCGTAACCCGTCTATTGCTGAATAAAGATAGTAGTATGCATTATCATAAGGGAAAAGTAGAATATGGCATTGAAAAAATGTTTTAGGAGGTGAGAGGCTAGCCTTCTAAAAGGCGCATGCTTTAGGATTTTTTTATTAGTTACGAATAGTGTCTTGCTTTAGGAGGTGATTCAGCTCGCTTTAGGAGGTGCTGGTTTACAGTGGCCATTTCAGGTACATCATAAATGGTCATCGCTTTGCCTATGTGCTGCATCGCTTGCCTATGCATCCAAGAACTGCATGCGCTATTATAATATGATTTGAATGGGCCATAAACGCCCTTGTCAAGCGGCTGAAGTTTATGTGAGCAGTGGGGAGGGAAGGACAGCATCACAATTCCATTTTCTTCGGCAAAATTTGTAACCTCGATGCTCACATGACTCTCATGATTGTCAAGCAGTAAAAGAATTCTGTTTTCAGCACTTGGACGGACACATTTGACGAAATACTTTAAAAATAACAGAAAATTGTCTTTGGTCATCCAGCCGCTTGGATGCGCTACCCCAATGGATCCAGTTGCAGAACCTCGGATGAAATGGTCTTTGTAGTTGACCCGAGGAAACACAAACATCGGCGGTACTGTATTTCCAATTGCATTTACAGCACAGCATATTGTCACCAGTTGACCTCGCTCACCGGATGCAATAGCCCCAATTTGCTTCAAACCAGTCTTAGCGATAACTTTGTTCGGTTTGTGCACTGTCGTGCACCCGGTTTCATCCACATTCCAAATGCGGTCTGGAGGGAAATTGTCCCACTCAAAAACAGTGCTGTAATTTTCAAAAAATAAGCGCACGTTATGTCTGTTGAAGCATGCAGCTCGACCCAAGGAAGTAGATTCAGCTGCTCTGATTGTAATATCTTTGTGTCGACTAAGAAATCCAGACATCCAATCCTTTGCAGCTTCCTTGTTTTCTTGCAACGAAGGTGGTACAT
>CAJQUW010011083.1:0-64095 GCA_907163375.1 Prostheceraeus crozeri
ACGGATAAGTTCTCTAATCGTGGATCGCCGTAATCATCGTAACCGTAAAAATCGTAATCACAGATCGTGACTATGGGATTTCAAACCTCAAAGCTTGTTGTTAATCTTCAATTCATATTTGAATTCCTCTCAATCTCCTACTGTTGTGTAGTTCGAATTTTCATCTGCTATTCCGGCCAATCCAGGTCCATTTTTTTTTGCCAGCAAAGATAATTTGCTGATATCTCAATTGATTGAATTGAACTGAACTAGAGACAAATTCATTACGGGATGCTGCTGATCATAATTTGAGGGTAATTAATAATCAACTTTACATGCAATGCCACAAGAATAATCCAAACAAGTAGTGTAGTTGTACGTTAATATTTCCATAAATGGAAATCACAAATTATTTAAAATCACTCACTGGACATATGCAAAATGTAGGAGCATCAAAGATAATTCATCAAGTCAATAGCAGGGTAAGGAATAAAATAATCGCTATCCGTTTCACAGTCTGACAAAAAGGAACAACAATATCTGCCACTATTACTAACAAGTGTCTCGTGGGATCAAATGTCTCAGGACATGGCCTTCATTCATGGAGAATACATACGAAGAGCTTCTTACACATAAAACATCTTTATACGTTTTGACAAAACATCAGGTGAGACTTACAAAATCGAATGTTCATCCAACGAAAATTATTCTATGTGCTCTTCTATCAAGTCTTGCCAACTCTTTTCCTGAAAGTCGTGAGATTTCATGCCAACGGAAGACATGGACAGGCATCCTACAAAGACAGATCTTATAAAGCCGAGTGGAGTAACGATTCATGGAGGTCAGTGGTGTTCATGTACAATTTTCATTTTTTTCGTATAATGCATATAGGACCGCTTGCTAGCAGTTTTTGTCACATTTTTCGACATACTGAGTCCACTTCAAATCTTTACTTAAAATGATGCCCAAAATTATAATGCTATATCAAACAACCTCGACCCAAAAAGAAAAACAAAAGAAGGAAAGCCAGATAGATCAAACGCTTATTGTTATTTTTCTTTGCATACCATCCAACTTGGCCTGAATTCTCATTCAACCTCACAAACCAACCTCTGTACATTCTATTATTTCGCTTCTGTTAATGCTGGACAAATTTTGTCATGCGACTGACAAATAGGCACAATAATCGTCAAAAGCATCAGCATATTAAACAGGAGAACAACTTTTCTGATTGACGCACTTGCAATCACTCTCAAAAGCAGAAAATAAAAATGGGGAAAGAACGGTGCCTTGACGAACACCAGACCTCAGCAAGTATGATGGTGAAAAATAATTCTTTAATTTCACACAAACTTAATCACATAAATAGCTTTTTATCCACAGTACAAGGCCAGTTGGTTGACCAAATTTTAGCAGGTTCTCGATTAGTATTGCATGACTAGCATAATCGAATGCTTTCTTTAATATTAATGATCAAAAGAAACTAAGACAGATCCGTTGTAATTCATATTATCATAATTAGATGTTAGAGAATCCATAATAGGGTCATTTTCAGATAAATGGGCCAATTCGATTTTGAAAATACGAAAAAATAAAGTATCTCAAAATTTCTCGTCCTATCAATATCTGATAACTACATGGTATGAAGGCATCATCTGCAAAAAATTAGAACTAGGAAGTTCTTAGTTAAATTTTTACAGCATGTTGAAAATAACTAGGAAAAACATTACGTAATATTAGCAAAAACAATTGAGATTCGAATGAAGAGTCCTAATATTCTGATTGACGCATTAGTTTCCATCTCAATTGTCAGTAAGAGGTTGCTAAATACGTCTGAAGTGGTTTGATACTCTCTAGTGGTATTGCACCCATTTCGTTTGAAGAAATATCACATTATATTAATGATTTTGACGGCATACTTTTGTATATTATTATAATTTCTAGTTATAGGTAAGGTTAATACGTTAACAAAGGCATTAAAAAGCACTTTGAGCTACCATTAACAACGATCTATAATAACAAAATTTTGGTCAGTACAATTGGGGCAATTCCCTCATAAATCTAACTGAAGTCCTCGATAAGGCTTCAACTTGAACGTGACGAATGTTACACGATTTGTATACGCTTATAATATTAGCCCAAATTAAGCATATCTTTTTGTCAAGAATCATTTATGGTATGTACACTACGTAAGAGTACATGTCTTTAAGTAAAACAGATTCGTATTGCAGTGAATAAAAAATTCTATTAACTCTACATACAAACATCAAAAGTACAAAATACTTGAAGTATTCATAATCGTATTCTCTTACAAGCCAATTATTGATCAAGCTTCAACACTGTTTTAATATTGAAGACGTAGTCGCTCTTGATTACGATGCGAGTTTTGTCATTGAATGTACCATAAGCATATGCTGTACGTGGAAGGGCAAATAAACAACACTTAACTGGCACAAATGTTTTGAGAGTCAGACAATTCTTGATAATTTATCCTAGAATCTACGAGTACTTACTAAAGTAGGATCCATGGATTACATTAGTACCTCTTTTGTACTCATTTCCACAATCATCTCTCGACTTCCTTGCAAGTTGAGACAAAGAATGAACTTTGAACAAGTAAAAGTTCTCATTAGTCCTCGTCATCTGCTTTCAGAACGATGACGTCCTCATTTTGAGGAGGTACTTTTTTCAATACTTCGACTTTTGGGTGGAAATCAATGTCATCACAGGGGCAGTCAAAGTATTTGCCGATGACACATTTATCACAACTGCAAGATAAGTTGCGAACGATAACATGATACGGAACTCAATTCCTATAACAGAATGGATCTGCATCGTTGAGGATATCGATGAGATATCTTGTGACAATGTGGCGAGACTATTCTTAGCGGCGTCAAGATCAGCGTCAGAAATGGTGAAAATCTGAATTTGTGAATTTGTTTGGAATTCCTTAAGCCCATGACTGGAATTCAGCAAATGTCTGAATTATGTGTTTGCCGTGCTTCACCGAGTTATCCGCCTCTCTCTTAATCACTGCTCCGATTCCATCGCATGGACCCTTACCATGTGATGACTCAAAGTAACTCCATGTTGCAGACAGATCGAAGACTTTCTCGAAGCATATGAAACGACAGCAAAGATACTTTTGTTACGGTATTGTGAAGTTGGGCTATCTGTTAAGAAATGCACCCGCTTTATCTTTTCATTTTCTTTCAATTGGTGAATAAAAGAAGTTATGATTGCAAAAACCATGCTTGCGGAATGCTCAAGCTCACCAGATTATGGCACAATGTGAAGCGCTATGTACTTCTCCGTCATCAGATCTAAAGTAGGCAACGAGAGGATGAATAGTTACTTGCGACTGCGACCAGTAAGCGCTTTGCACCTCGTCATTTGAACTGCAGCAGTAATTCTGTGCAAAATCCATGTGCATAAGAACCTCAGATGTGTTAAGCTTCTCCTTCAAGTTTCTCACAAACGAAAAGTTGAAGAAAATCTTCATATACAAGAGTTTCTGAAACTAGTCTAACCTTAGACCTAGCTACCATTGGCATCTTTCACATTATCCCATTTATTGAAAGTTATCGTTTCAGAGTGCATTCCTGAGGAGTTAGTCAGTATGAAGACAGAAGATCAAACGCGTCTAAGCTCTGAGCTACTTCATCAATGCATTCAAGAAACTTATCAGGGTTATTTGAGACGACATCAAACCCGTTTTCCTTCAATGATTTCAACAAAAGAGCAAAATTCTGATGGTATTTGCACAGACAAGTCGTTCGGTTAAAGAAGTTCACCAGTTTGATATTAGCCGGACGGAGTCTTGTAAACGTTGTGTAGCATAATTTCAAAGAAGGATTTTCACTGAAGAATTTTCTTATACAAATTTTTCATATAGTCTGTAAGAAAACGCTTCTGAATACGATCCTTATCTATTGTCACGGTGTCCTTTTTTTCCAGGACATACGCGCGAAACGTCATCACGATAAAAAAAATCCACTACTGATTTTCCAATCAAAACTTTCGTTTGCGTACGAAGTTTGCGAACAAAGATGGTATTTTTGGATGCTGAAGTTTTTGAACATCTTTTTGAAAATCTCATTGTCTTGCGAGCCATATTATTGTACCGATATTTTTTCATTATTCTACCGGAAAGAATCCTACCTACACTGGATCCTTTCTTAGTACTATCCATTGAACGACTCTCTTTGATTTCAGATACTACTGATTCATTGAAAACTAAAGTTTTTATCAGATTTGGTGGCAAAGATGATGTTGATAAGCCGGCAGCTTGAAACTCATTTGTAAGTTTGGTCTTAGGTGAAAAATGTACTTGTGAGTCGAACCCACCAAAATCAGTTTCCGTCATCACTTGCTTTTTTGTGATACTTTTAATCGAGTTCTCTCAAGTTGCTTCTTTGTTCTATTATACTTCTTCTCCAATCGACCGTTTCTTCGAAGAAGTATTCTGATTTTCCTTCCAGCACGTGAATTGGCACGTGAAATTCTCTTCCTGGTCATCTTCCTTCTATGATCCTCGACCTCTTGAAAAAATAAAAAAATCGAATTAACTCAGACAAACATTATTAGAATATGGCGTTTAAATTCTTACCTGAGCTGATTCTTCTTTACAATTTTTACTGCGATACTTTTGTACACCTGATGCAACCGTTTTCTCCTTTGTTTGAGCTTCCGTAAACCGAGAACACGAACAGGAACGTAGTTTTTCTTTTGTCTCTCGAGATTTTTTTCTTTATATGCTAAATCATGTTTCTTTTTTTCTCGGTATCTTTTTGAACGTTCAGCAGGCGTCAGGGGCATCTGAAATGAGAAAAATCATTATTTATATGATACAATATAAATACAATACAGTTAAAGAAAGATTAACTAGATTTCTCTGATTCTGTAACATTCGTCACGTGACGAATGTTACCGTGACGAATGTTACATTTTTATAGTTTGTCTAAGATTGTGAAAAAACTTAAAACATATTCAGTCCGTTCAAAAAGTGCTATTACGAGATGTCATAAAGATCAAAGTTTTACGAAAATATTAATATTCTTACAAAAGCTTATCTATGTCAAATCTCCGTGACGAATGTTACATTCTTAACCAATCTACCTGACTTACCCTAAAACAATAACGTTTGTCTGGTTTTTCACTTATTTCTAGTCAAAAAAGTAGATAGATTTTATTTCTACACTTGTTGGACTTCAGAAAAATGTATATAGATTGTTTCTAACACGAGTTTATAAACATGTTGAATTGAATTATTGTTATGGTGACGAATGTTACACCAAAGTTGGTGACATGTACTCTATGACGGATTTTTTCAATGAAAGTGGAGATCTGATATTAACTTAATCACTTAATCAATCTACGATACGTGTAAAGAAAGTTTGTACATCACAGAAACTACTTACCTCAACTGATGCTCGTCAGGTTGGCCGCGAAATTGCAAACAATAGCTGGTGACATTCACTTTTCAGGCCGATTGACGTCGACATGGTGCTACAGCAACCAATAAACGAACGCTAAGCGAATTCTTCCCTAACGTCGGAAGTGGGTGAGGTGGTTATCTGACATTGACAGTAGAAGAAACAGAATCGATAGTTAATCTAATGAATAAAGTACTGGTGACACGATTTTCACGAATTGGCCCATTTATCTGAAAATGACCCAATAGCAATAAGAGCTGTCGTAGATGGCCTCCGTCACCAAATGAACATGTAAATCAATGCGAATTAAAGCTCTTGCAGTTGTATGTCAACAAGAACATCCAATTTTGAAATGTGTCGTAGAACAAGGAACAACAAGTGAACACCTAGCGCTTTTGAAAGAGATGCATTTCAAATTTCAAAGTTCTTTTCTGGTTGAGAGCCGAATTCTCAGAGGTATTGACACGTGTGAATAACATATTCATTGAAAGCATGACATGACAAGCCCTTGAAAGTGCTTGTTCGCTTGGACAAATATTTTTCAGCAATTGAGTTGTGCTCACTCATAGCATGTAGATGCGAATGTTCTCCTATAACTGTAGAATGCGCTGTAGACTCAAAACAAAATCAGCAATGTGATATTAGACGACATCTAAGAGCAGATAGAGATTGCTTTTGTAGAATGTGATAATATTCGATCCAGGGCTTTGCATTGATGAACGATTGAAATGAAGCGAAAATCGAACGGAGCGAGAATTATGATTATTTTGATTCATTTATCAAATATAGGATTCGTGCGACGAAGCTCAAGCTCGGATTGTTGCGGTTCAATCGGATTCGTTCAGACGAATTTGAATATTTGCACTCATTCCTGACCTATCATTTGACACAAAATTGACCAGTCAACGGGAGATCATTTCCGGTTCCTTCAGTTCAAGTTTAGTAAAACTCCCCAATATGTGGTCGAAATTTTACAAGTCAGCGGAAAAAGGTGCACCTAAGACGGGTTTTCGGCGTCCTTTACATTTGATAGGTCGTGGTAATTACTTTGACTTGTAATTTAACTAGGGAACAAATTTCTAACAAATTGTGTAGACTTTTACCTTGAAGTTTACCTTCAAGTTTAGTAAAACTCCCCAATATGTGGTCGAAATTTGTTCTTTTGTACCATTTGAAGTAATTATAGGACTTTGCGCCGTGCAGCGGTTCTTCTGCTTGCCAAAAAAATCAATTTTCCGCCGAAATTTGCGAATTTTGATCAAATTGATGCTTTACTGTGTAGTTTCAATGATAATTTATTCTTTTATCTTTCATCTTGGTCGCAGCAAATTGGAGGAAAAATATTTTGTGCACAAATGTAGTTAAGTTTTTCCGACTTGGAGAACATCATTCAATGGCCTTTATCAATTCAATTCAAACTTTAAATTTCCATAGCATGAAAATGAAGCCTGATGAAATCATAAAACAACAAATGCATTTCCTGATGTTGAGGCAAAATGTGAAAACGCAAAAATGACGAAAATTAGAATAATTCAATTTCATGACTTATGATTTAGGCAATGAAGTCTCACGTCCGCCACTTCATTATTTCGGAATCTCAAAGAGAATACCGCGGATTTTGTTGTCGCTCACCTCCCAAGATACAGACTATCACAGCATGCCAGCGGCCAGCAACCCGTCCGAAATATATTTTTCGGCATTATAGAACATTATCACATCACAGAGAGACTGATTGAAGTCTTCCATAGCAGTAGATAGCGTTGACATTGCTTCTGTCGACATTTTCTGTTGTACTCAGGCATTTTGAATAAAGAATGAGAAACAGGTTCTTCCTTCGCTATTAGAAGAATCAATTAAAAACCAACGTCTCGTCCGCACTGACTTAGCAATTTAGTCATTGCAATTTTATATCATTTTTATTACATATCTGTGTGATTTCTGCTTCAAATCTTAATCAGATGATCCTGTTCTCATCACTTGAATTTCTGTTCTATCTGGTTTTAAAGAATTCCATTAGAACTATCATAGAGACATGCAGGCTAAGTATGATGAGAGTCACTTGTAGGATTAGGCAAACTGATATAAAATAAGGTCTATGTAAGTCTGTTTCAAATTCCTATGCAGTGTTAGAATCTTCCCACTATTCTACACAATTTGCTTTGAATTCTACAAAATATGAAAATTTATTATGAAGGATAAAGACCCCACCTTCAAGATTTTGACGTTTTAATTGACTATCACGAGAAAATCTAGAACGCAGAGCAGATTATCACATCTCATCAGTGCTTTAATAAGTGCTCCAGTGTAGCCCATCAAAATCTTCGATTCACCGGTTGTCGTTCCCGGTTGCTATCGACCGATAGAAGTCGCAGGACGCCAAAGACAGGTCTAAAGTGTACATTTTCACTTTGACTTGTAACTTCTATCGTGTATAGAATTCAACGCTTCTAAGACCTCAAATACTTAAATCTCATCCAAGCAGGACATTCATGTAGAGAAGAGAATTCTGGTAATATCTTCACGTAGCAGACCATGACATGTCATGAATACAGTGTCCTTGACGACGAGCTTCTGAAGGGTGTCTGGCGTTACCATCCGAAATAACTGCACAGCTTTCCATTGTCTCTCAATACTGTCGATGAATTCTGAGAATTTGAACACGCTTTGTCTGATGTATTGGATAAAAGTCTAGAAGTCAGTCATTGTAGATTTTGGGTCGTCTGAGTACACGTTGATACTTTCCCAGTTCATTTTCACTTGTAGTCGAATGCAATGATTATTGTATTACGGAAGATCTCATACCTCGTGCTTTTTATTACTGAGATAAGATGTCACAATGAATGTTCTCAAATGCAGCAGACAGGTCCAATGAATTCATCGCCTATTTGACTCTCAATCGTAAATGTCGAGATAATGTCCTTCATCAAAGCTCTTTCAGTATTGTGATTCACAAATACGGTAGAATGTGCATACCATGAGAACTGCAAAGACACATAGCTTTAGTTACTTACGAGAATTGTAATTATACTGCAATTGCAATTATTACATGGAGCATCGTTTATCATCTACTGATTCATTCAAGTTTATTCTACACAAAATGCAGAAAAGGCATTCCTGGTTACAAATGCACACAGCGTGTGGCCTGAACAATACAGTTCAAAATGTTGACAACTGTGATAATACAAGTAACGGAAGCAGTTCGGAAACAAGAACAGCATTGTGAAAGATTGGCGGATTAAGATAATTAGTTACGTTTAAAAACTTGAAGTGAAAGAGATAGCGCTATTGAGTCAGTCAGGGCATTCCAGATCGATACAACTCTACGGTTGTGAAGTTGACATGGGACGTTCACATTCACAAGATCAGAGACCGATAGCTTGTAGCAGTATCTTCGAGTGGACGCTTTTATCCAAAAGAAATCATCAATACATTATTAACATCTATGTTCCGATGGGGGCATGATGACAGCACTAGCGCCACTAGGCACTAAATAGGCACCAAACCAGATATTTGCTTATCCAATGAAATCGAAGGAAAACTCAATGGGCATGAACTCGGCACCATGAACCTCGCGCCTACTCGTGCCTTACGTTGGTTAGAATTGATGCCTAAATTTCCTGCCTAATTCAAACGAAATATCGTGCCCTACAGTTTACAGTGTAGACAGTAGCTGTAAAAATCAACTGATTATTGTTGGTAGAGCTCGCAAACGTGTGATTTAACTTGCAGAAATCTGCAGCCATTTACATCTGCAGATAGGTGCAAGTTTTTTGAACCAGTGTCTGAGAAATCTAGCTAGTCCAAATGTAAATGATGCCTTGCAAGCACAATCAGAATATGTCGTTTTCCGCAAAGATCGCTTACATAATTTTGGTAGTGGTGTGCTTGTGTTTGTCAAGAAAAACTAACGGTGTCAAACGACTTTGAAGACTTTGTTTTTGCACTGTTAGAGTTTGTGATCAAAAGCGTATGCTAATTGTACGATCACTTGTGCGATTCATTATCTGATCACATTGTGCTTTTTGGTGATCTGAATTATCCTGACATAGATTGGTCTGCAATGCGTGGACCTTCACGATATGATTTTCTGATTAATGTCTGTACCAATAGCTTTCTTAGTGAAATGGCTGTTTCTCCTACGCGTAATGACAATATTCCCGATGTTGCATTAGTCAATGATGAATCTTTTTTGTTGAATTCGTATCAGTTATCACTACCATTTCCTGGTAGCTAACAATAAACCGCAAAAACTAACAACAAACAGCTAAAAATAACCACTAAACTTCACAGAAAATATCCGCAAATATATGTTTAAATGATGACGTCACGACATGATGAATGATGACGTAACAGTTAAAATCCGCTCCTATTAGATAGAAATACGTGTAACTGTATTTACAGTTAGACTGTAAAAATCCGTGTAACTAATTTTAGCCTACCTGAAAGATGTCTGCCTTAGAAGTGCAGTCACAATCATAAAATTGACAAATCTAATTTTCAGCTATCAAATGAATGCTAGGTCATTACGTTACTAAGTGTACCAAACTCGGAACTGCATGGATCTACATAATGCGGTGTGTAATAATGCGGAATTTTGCGGTGTAAGTTCAAGGCGACTGGAATTACAGTTTGGGAATGGTCGTTTTCCTGATGTTAGGTGGCAATCAGCGAATTGAAAACAATAAGCAGCTGATGCGGGAATGTAGGAAGAAAACGTCAGTAGATCTCACACTATGAATCCGAAGTCTTCCTTCTAGACGAACAGAAATAGAAACAGAAGCATTTCGAATTCCATGACTCTTTCCGCATTAAAAAGCTACAACTTTGTTTACACACAATTGATTGAAAAGCTCTGTGCACTCATGCGAAAGTTGTCGGTCTTTTCTGATGATGCGGAAAGGTATTCCTGGCACATTATCTAAAATTTGTTACTATTCGCTAAATTTGCACATTTTCGATCTCTAACTTTATAAGCCGACATTTTATCAACATAGGAATTGCATACACTGAAATGACACAGTAGGAGAAAGATTATCAACGCATTTGATTGGCCAACTCTCCCCGGCATTGCAGTGCCCGAATTCTTCACCGACAAGCACTATCCTGAGGCATATAAGAAGGTAGTAACCTTCAGATGCAATTTTCAATCTTCCATTGCTTCAATTCATTGTCAATTATTTGCATCATTGTCACTGGCAACATTGTCTGCGTCAGAAATTCATCCTCTTTTTTCAAAAAACAACTCAGCTGAAACGGCGCTGCTTTCCAGGCCTCAGTCAGGTTATTGTCCAATCAACGGTTTCCAAGCTGTACTGAACAGCAGACAATGACATCCTTCATGCGTGAATCTAATCATTGGCTGTCAATTTTGATGAAATACAACTGAAATGAAAATGATTCTCAATTCAACTTGGAACTTGTCTTGAAGATATTCACGTAAGTCATCAAGCTTCATTCCATGGCATTTCTTTGATTTCTTTGAAAAGTAGAATTTTTATGGAAAATAATTGAACAGAAACTGCAGTTATTCCAAGTTGAAGTTCTAGAATTAAACAAGACGTTTCCTGCTGACAACCCGCTGTCATTTCAAACCGCCAATAGAGAGCGTTCAGACCGTTCTAAGGGAGGAACTTTACTTCTATGAAATGCAGCTGCAGACAGGACAATATGTATTCAGATTCCATGAATTTAATAAGAAAAAGAGCACTGCTTGATTCATTCACTGTTTGACCTTCACTTTCGAATATATTAAAAGGTTGAACGCGTGAGACTTTCTGAAAGATCTAAATATCAATGAGGATTGTCGCTTCAACAAGAATTTATGAAAAATAAAGCCTGTTTGGTGCAAGCTTTGTATCTTTTATGCTGAGTACTGATGAAAACTGTTAAAACTTAAAAGCTACAATGAAATTGTCAAAAATTGTCAAATACTGTCTCATAGCCACATTGATCGCTTTCAATAGAATTGATCGGTCTCATTTCATTTCCTTTCAATCAACACTGGCATGCCGTAGTGTGTCAAAATGATGCATTCATACTTTGAGATCAATATAGCTCTTAGAATGTTCATCCTTTGAGAACCAAATTTCCTGTCTTTTATTATCTTACATCTCATATTTTTATTATCAGCTGATGTGACAGAATATTTACTTAGAATGCCAGCTGAGTCAAAATGACACATCGTTATTGTAATGCATTGTCATGATTGCATCGACATGTGTGTAATTTAGAGATCACAAAGAGAAAAAATAGCATTTCCAAGCTGCTCCATTACAAATTCAATCTGAAGTATTAGCACATAAAGTTTTAGCTTAACCGATGATCATGTTTTCCATGAATTATGACATACAGTTCTATTTTTCTATCTCATGCTCGAAAGATTTCCCAATTATAATTTGAATTGAAAATATATCATTATAGCAATGTTAATGCGATGTGTATGCGACGTTGAAAATGTAGAACGAGCGAAGCGAGTTCCCCACCTTCCAATGAGTATAGACGAGTATGAACATTGCTATTGGTACATCGCGATCAATAATGCAAATGATATTCAAAGCAGATCACATCAATGAATCAGCAGGCCATAGATTTATAGAGATATATAACTAAGATATCCATGAAATGAATATCTTTGACATAGAAGTGTAACTCATCAGCACCATTATTTTAGTTGAAAGTAATGTTAAAAGAGTAATGTTAAATATCTAATGTTAAACGTTTTCAATTTATTCACTGCTAAAATCTATGTCAATGAATTAACATAGAAAATGTTAAATTTTTATCGCATTGGCTAGATACAAACATATTCAACAATAGAAAATGAAAATGCGTACGTGTTCACATCACAAAATTGCCTTTGAGAATATTATACCAATTATATTAAATTTTATATTTATATATTAATACATTTATGTAAATTATACCAAAATCAGTCAAAATATTCCAAACATTCGAATTTTAAAATGGATCTTACGCCAAAAGTAAAATGCCAAACTTTTTTCCCTTCAGTCAAAAATTGCATAACGGGTCATTTTCAGATAAATGGGCCAATTTGATTTTGAAAATACGAAAAAATAAAGTATCTCAAAATTTCTCGTCCTATCAATATCTGATAAATACATGGTATGAAGGCATCATCTGCAAAAAATTAGAACTAGGAAGTTCTTAGTTAAATTTTTACAGCATGTTGAAAATAACTAGGAAAAACATTACGTAATATTAGCAAAAACAATTGAGATTCGAATGAATAGTAATAATATTCTGATTGACGCATTAGTTTCCATCTCAATTGTCAGTAAGAGGTTGCTAAATACGTCTGAAGTGGTTTGATACTCTCTATGGTATTGCACCCATTTCGTTTGAAGAAATATCACATTATATTAATGATTTTGACGGCATACTTTTGTATATTATTATAATTTCTAGTTATAGGTAAGGTTAATACGTTAACAAAGGCATTAAAAAGCACTTTGAGCTACCATACAACGATATAATAACAAAATTTGGTCGTACAATTGGGCAATTCCCTCATAATCTAACTGAAGTCCTCGATAAGGCTTCAACTTGAACGTGACGAATGTTACACGATTTGTATACGCTTATAATATTAGCCCAAATTAAGCATATCTTTTGTCAAGAATCATTTATGGTATGTACACTACGTAAGAGTACATGTCTTTAAGTAAAACAGATTCGTATTGCAGTGAATAAAAAATTCTATTAACTCTACATACAAACATCAAAAGTACAAAATACTTGAAGTATTCATAATCGTATTCTCTTACAAGCCAATTATTGATCAAGCTTCAACACTGTTTTAATATTGAAGACGTAGTCGCTCTTGATTACGATGCGAGTTTTGTCATTGAATGTACCATAAGCATATGCTGTACGTGGAAGGGCAAATAAACAACACTTAACTGGCACAAATGTTTGAGAGTCAGACAATTCTTGATAATTTATCCTAGAATCTACGAGTACCTTACTAAAGTAGGATCCATGGATTACATTAGTACCTCTTTTGTACTCATTTCCACAATCATCTCTCGACTTCCTTGCAAGTTGAGACAAAGAATGAACTTTGAACAAGTAAAAGTTCTCATAGTCCTCGTCATCTGCTTTCAGAACGATGACGTCCTCATTTTGAGGAGGTACTTTTTTCAATACTTCGACTTTTGGGTGGAAATCAATGTCATCACAGGGGCAGTCAAAGTATTTGCCGATGACACATTTATCACAACAGCAAGATAAGTTGCGAACGATAACATGATACGGAACTCCAATTCCTATAACAGAATGGATCTGCATCGTTGAGGATATCGATGAGATATCTTGTGACAATGTGGCGAGACTATTCTTAGCGGCGTCAAGATCAGCGTCAGAAATGGTGAAAATCTGAATTTGTGAATTTGTTTGGAATTCCTTAGCCCATGACTGGAATTCAGAAAATGTCTAAATTATGTGTTTTCCGTGCTTCACCGAGTTATCCGCCTCTCTCTTAATCACTGCTCCGATTCCATCGCATGGACCCTTACCATGTGATGACTCAAAGTAACTCCATGTTGCAGATCGATCGAAGACTTTCTCGAAGCATATGAAACGACAGCAAAGATACTTTTGTTACGGTATTGTGAAGTTGGGCTATCTGTTAAGAAATGCACCCGCTTTATCTTTCCATTTTCTTTCAATTGGTGAATAAAAGAAGTTATGATTGCAAAAACCATGCTTGCGGAATGCTCAAGCTCACCAGATATGGCACAATGTGAAGCGCTATGTACTTCTCCGTCATCAGATCTAAAGTAGGCAACGAGAGGATGAATAGTTACTTGCGACTGCGACCAGTAAGCGCTTTGCACCTCGTCATTTGAACTGCAGCAGTAATTCTGTGCAAAATCCATGTGCATAAGAACCTCAGATGTGTTAAGCTTCTCCTTCAAGTTTCTCACAAACGAAAAGTTGAAGAAAATCTTCATATACAAGAGTTTCTGAAACTAGTCTAACCTTAGACCTAGCTACCATTGGCATCTTTCACATTATCCCATTTATTGAAAGTTATCGTTTCAGAGTGCATTCCTGAGGATTTAGTCAGTATGAAAGACAGAAGATCAAACGCGTCTAAGCTCTGAGCTACTTCATCAATGCATTCAAGAAACTTATCAGGGTTATTTGAGACGACATCAAACCCGTTTTCCTTCAATGATTTCAACAAAAGAGCAAAATTCTGATGGTATTTGCACAGACAAGTCGTTCGGTTAAAGAAGTTCACCAGTTTGATATTAGCCGGACGGAGTCTTGTAAACGTTGTGTAGCATAATTTCAAAGAAGGATTTTCACTGAAGAATTTCTTATACAAATTTTTCATATAGTCTGTAAGAAAACGCTTCTGAATACGATCCTTATCTATTGTCACGGTGTCCTTTTTTTCCAGGACATACGCGCGAAACGTCATCACGATAAAAAAAATCCACTACTGATTTTCCAATCAAAACTTTCGTTTGCGTACGAAGTTTGCGAACAAAGATGGTATTTTTGGATGCTGAAGTTTTTGAACATCTTTTTGAAAATCTCATTGTCTTGCGAGCCATATTATTGTACCGATATTTTTTCATTATTCTACCGGAAAGAATCCTACCTACACTGGATCCTTTCTTAGTACTATCCATTGAACGACTCTCTTGATTTCAGATACTACTGATTCATTGAAAACTAAAGTTTTTATCAGAATTGGAGGCAAAGATGATGTAGATAAGCCGGCAGCTTGAAACTCATTTGTAAGTTTGGTCTTAGTGAAAAATGTACTTGTGAGTCGAACCCACCAAAATCAGTTTCCGTCATCACTTGCTTTTTTGTGATACTTTTAATCGAGTTCTCTCAAGTTGCTTCTTTGTTCTATTATACTTCTTCTCCAATCGACCGTTTCTTCGAAGAAGTATTCTGATTTTCCTTCCAGCACGTGAATTGGCACGTGAAATTCTCTTCCTGGTCATCTTCCTTCTATGATCCTCGACCTCTTGAAAAAATAAAAAAATCGAATTAACTCAGACAAACATTATTAGAATATGGCGTTTAAATTCTTACCTGAGCTGATTCTTCTTTACAATTTTTACTGCGATACTTTTGTACACCTGATGCAACCGTTTTCCTCCTTTGTTTGAGCTTCCGTAAACCGAGAACACGAACAGGAACGTAGTTTTTCTTTTGTCTCTCGAGATTTTTTTCTTTATATGCTAAATCATGTTTCTTTTTTTCTCGGTATCTTTTTGAACGTTCACAGGCGTCAGGGGCATCTGAAATGAGAAAAATCATTATTTATATGATACAATATAAATACAATACAGTTAAAGAAAGATTAACTAGATTTCTCTGATTCTGTAACATTCGTCACGTGACGAATGTTACCGTGACGAATGTTACATTTTTATAGTTTGTCTAAGATTGTGAAAAAACTTAAAACATTTCAGTCCGTTCAAAAAGTGCTATTACGAGATGTCATAAAGATCAAAGTTTTACGAAAATATTAATATTCTTACAAAAGCTTATCTATGTCAAATCTCCGTGACGAATGTTACATTCTTAACCAATCTACCTGACTTACCCTAAAACAATAACGTTTGTCTGGTTTTTCACTTATTTCTAGTCAAAAAAGTAGATAGATTTTATTTCTACACTTGTTGGACTTCAGAAAAATGTATATAGATTGTTTCTAACACGAGTTTTATAAACATGTTGAATTGAATTATTGTTATGGTGACGAATGTTACACCAAAGTTGGTGACATGTACTCTATGACGGATTTTTTCAATGAAAGTGGAGATCTGATATTAACTTAATCACTTAATCAATCTACGATACGTGTAAAGAAAGTTTGTACATCACAGAAACTACTTACCTCAACTGATGCTCGTCAGGTTGGCCGCGAAATTGCAAACAATAGCTGGTGACATTCACTTTTCAGGCCGATTGACGTCGACATGGTGCTACAGCAACCAATAAACGAACGCTAAGCGAATTCTTCCCTAACGTCGGAAGTGGGTGAGGTGGTTATCTGACATTGACAGTAGAAGAAACAGAATCGATAGTTAATCTAATGAATAAAGTACTGGTGACACGATTTTCACGAATTGGCCCATTTATCTGAAAATGACCCAATAGCAATAAGAGCTGTCGTAGATGGCCTCCGTCACCAAATGAACATGTAAATCAATGCGAATTAAAGCTCTTGCAGTTGTATGTCAACAAGAACATCCAATTTTGAAATGTGTCGTAGAACAAGGAACAACAAGTGAACACCTAGCGCTTTTGAAAGAGATGCATTTCAAATTTCAAAGTTCTTTTCTGGTTGAGAGCCGAATTCTCAAGGTATTGACACGTGTGAATAACATATTCATTGAAAGCATGACATGACAAGCCCTTGAAAGTGCTTGTTCGCTTGGACAAATATTTTTCAGCAATTGAGTTGTGCTCACTCATAGCATGTAGATGCGAATGTTCTCCTATAACTGTAGAATGCACTGCAGACTCAAAACAAAATCACCAATGTGATATTAGACGACATCTAAGAGCAGATAGAGATTGCTTTTGTAGAATGTGATAATATTCGATCCAGGGCTTTGCATTGATGAACGATTGAAATGAAGCGAAAGTCGAACGGAGCGAGAATTATGATTATTTTGATTCATTTATCAAATATAGGATTCGTGCGACGAAGCTCAAGCTCGGATTGTTGCGGTTCAATCGGATTCGTTCAGACGAATTTGAATATTTGCACTCATTCCTGACCTATCATTTGACACAAAATTGACCAGTCAACGGGAGATCATTTCCGGTTCCTTCAGTTCAAGTTTAGTAAAACTCCCCAATATGTGGTCGAAATTTTACAAGTCAGCGGAAAAAGGTGCACCTAAGACGGGTTTTCGGCGTCCTTTACATTTGATAGGTCGTGGTAATTACTTTGACTTGTAATTTAACTAGGGAACAAATTTCTAACAAATTGTGTAGACTTTTACCTTGAAGTTTACCTTCAAGTTTAGTAAAACTCCCCAATATGTGGTCGAAATTTGTTCTTTTGTACCATTTGAAGTAATTATAGGACTTTGCGCCGTGCAGCGGTTCTTCTGCTTGCCAAAAAAATCAATTTTCCGCCGAAATTTGCGAATTTTGATCAAATTGATGCTTTACTGTGTAGTTTCAATGATAATTTATTCTTTTATCTTTCATCTTGGTCGCAGCAAATTGGAGGAAAAATATTTTGTGCACAAATGTAGTTAAGTTTTTCCGACTTGGAGAACATCATTCAATGGCCTTTATCAATTCAATTCAAACTTTAAATTTCCATAGCATGAAAATGAAGCCTGATGAAATCATAAAACAACAAATGCATTTCCTGATGTTGAGGCAAAATGTGAAAACGCAAAAATGACGAAAATTAGAATAATTCAATTTCATGACTTATGATTTAGGCAATGAAGTCTCACGTCCGCCACTTCATTATTTCGGAATCTCAAAGAGAATACCGCGGATTTTGTTGTCGCTCACCTCCCAAGATACAGACTATCACAGCATGCCAGCGGCCAGCAACCCGTCCGAAATATATTTTTCGGCATTATAGAACATTATCACATCACAGAGAGACTGATTGAAGTCTTCCATAGCAGTAGATAGCGTTGACATTGCTTCTGTCGACATTTTCTGTTGTACTCAGGCATTTTGAATAAAGAATGAGAAACAGGTTCTTCCTTCGCTATTAGAAGAATCAATTAAAAACCAACGTCTCGTCCGCACTGACTTAGCAATTTAGTCATTGCAATTTTATATCATTTTTATTACATATCTGTGTGATTTCTGCTTCAAATCTTAATCAGATGATCCTGTTCTCATCACTTGAATTTCTGTTCTATCTGGTTTTAAAGAATTCCATTAGAACTATCATAGAGACATGCAGGCTAAGTATGATGAGAGTCACTTGTAGGATTAGGCAAACTGATATAAAATAAGGCCTATGTAAGTCTGTTTCAAATTCCTATGCAGTGTTAGAATCTTCCTACTATTCTACACAATTTGCTTTGAATTCTACAAAATATGAAAATTTATCATGAAGGATAAAGACCCCACCTTCAAGATTTTGACGTTTTAATTGACTATCACGAGAAAATCTAGAACGCAGAGCAGATTATCACATCTCATCAGTGCTTTAATAAGTGCTCCAGTGTAGCCCATCAAAATCTTCGATTCACCGGTTGTCGTTCCCGGTTGCTATCGACCGATAGAAGTCGCAGGACGCCAAAGACAGGTCTAAAGTGTACATTTTCACTTTGACTTGTAACTTCTATCGTGTATAGAATTCAACGCTTCTAAGACCTCAAATACTTAAATCTCATCCAAGCAGGACATTCATGTAGAGAAGAGAATTCTGGTAATATCTTCACGTAGCAGACCATGACATGTCATGAATACAGTGTCCTTGACGACGAGCTTCTGAAGGGTGTCTGGCGTTACCATCCGAAATAACTGCACAGCTTTCCATTGTCTCTCAATACTGTCGATGAATTCTGAGAATTTGAACACGCTTTGTCTGATGTATTGGATAAAAGTCTAGAAGTCAGTCATTGTAGATTTTGGGTCGTCTGAGTACACGTTGATACTTTCCCAGTTCATTTTCACTTGTAGTCGAATGCAATGATTATTGTATTACGGAAGATCTCATACCTCGTGCTTTTTATTACTGAGATAAGATGTCACAATGAATGTTCTCAAATGCAGCAGACAGGTCCAATGAATTCATCGCCTATTTGACTCTCAATCGTAAATGTCGAGATAATGTCCTTCATCAAAGCTCTTTCAGTATTGTGATTCACAAATACGGTAGAATGTGCATACCATGAGAACTGCAAAGACACATAGCTTTAGTTACTTACGAGAATTGTAATTATACTGCAATTGCAATTATTACATGGAGCATCGTTTATCATCTACTGATTCATTCAAGTTTATTCTACACAAAATGCAGAAAAGGCATTCCTGGTTACAAATGCACACAGCGTGTGGCCTGAACAATACAGTTCAAAATGTTGACAACTGTGATAATACAAGTAACGGAAGCAGTTCGGAAACAAGAACAGCATTGTGAAAGATTGGCGGATTAAGATAATTAGTTACGTTTAAAAACTTGAAGTGAAAGAGATAGCGCTATTGAGTCAGTCAGGGCATTCCAGATCGATACAACTCTACGGTTGTGAAGTTGACATGGGACGTTCACATTCACAAGATCAGAGACCGATAGCTTGTAGCAGTATCTTCGAGTGGACGCTTTTATCCAAAAGAAATCATCAATACATTATTAACATCTATGTTCCGATGGGGGCATGATGACAGCACTAGCGCCACTAGGCACTAAATAGGCACCAAACCAGATATTTGCTTATCCAATGAAATCGAAGGAAAACTCAATGGGCATGAACTCGGCACCATGAACCTCGTGCCTACTCGTGCCTTACGTTGGTTAGAATTGATGCCTAAATTGCCTGCCTAATTCAAGCGAAATATCGTGCCCTACAGTTTATAGTGTAGACGGTAGCTGTAAAAATCGACTGTTTATTGTTGGTAGAGCTCGCAAACGTGTGATTTAACTTGCAGAAATCTGCAGCCATTTACATCTGCAGATAGGTGCAAGTTTTTTGAACCAGTGTCTGAGAAATCTAGCTAGTCCAAATGTAAATGATGCCTTGCAAGCACAATCAGAATATGTCGTTTTCCGCAAAGATCGCTTACATAATTTTGGTAGTGGTGTGCTTGTGTTTGTCAAGAAAAACTAACGGTGTCAAACGACTTTGAAGACTTTGTTTTTGCACTGTTAGAGTTTGTGATCAAAAGCGTATGCTAATTGTACGATCACTTGTGCGATTCATTATCTGATCACATTGTGCTTTTTGGTGATCTGAATTATCCTGACATAGATTGGTCTGCAATGCGTGGACCTTCACGATATGATTTTCTGATTAATGTCTGTACCAATAGCTTTCTTAGTGAAATGGCTGTTTCTCCTACGCGTAATGACAATATTCCCGATGTTGCATTAGTCAATGATGAATCTTTTTTGTTGAATTCGTATCAGTTATCACTACCATTTCCTGTAGCTAACAATAAACCGCAAAAACTAACAACAAACAGCTAAAAATAACCACTAAACTTCACAGAAAATATCCGCAAATATATGTTTAAATGATGACGTCACGACATGATGAATGATGACGTAACAGTTAAAATCCGCTCCTATTAGATAGAAATACGTGTAACTGTATTTACAGTTAGACTGTAAAAATCCGTGTAACTAATTTTAGCCTACCTGAAAGATGTCTGCCTTAGAAGTGCAGTCACAATCATAAAATTGACAAATCTAATTTTCAGCTATCAAATGAATGCTAGGTCATTACGTTACTAAGTGTACCAAACTCGGAACTGCATGGATCTACATAATGCGGTGTGTAATAATGCGGAATTTTGCGGTGTAAGTTCAAGGCGACTGGAATTACAGTTTGGGAATGGTCGTTTTCCTGATGTTAGGTGGCAATCAGCGAATTGAAAACAATAAGCAGCTGATGCGGGAATGTAGGAAGAAAACGTCAGTAGATCTCACACTATGAATCCGAAGTCTTCCTTCTAGACGAACAGAAATAGAAACAGAAGCATTTCGAATTCCATGACTCTTTCCGCATTAAAAGCTACAACTTTGTTTACACACAATTGATTGAAAAGCTCTGTGCACTCATGCGAAAGTTGTCGGTCTTTTCTGATGATGCGGAAAGGTATTCCTGCACATTATCTAAAATTTGTTACTATTCGCTAAATTTGCACATTTTCGATCTCTGACTTTATAAGCCGACATTTTATCAACATAGGAATTGCATGCACTGAAATGACACAGTAGGAGAAAGATTATCAACGCATTTGATTGGCCAACTCTCCCGGCATTGCAGTGCCCGAATTCTTCACCGACAAGCACTATCCTGAGGCATATAAGAAGGTAGCAACCTTCAGATGCAATTTTCAATCTTCCATTGCTTCAATTCATTGTCAATTATTTGCATCATTGTCACTGGCAACATTGTCTGCGTCAGAAATTCATCCTCTTTTTTCAAAAAACAACTCAGCTGAAACGGCGCTGCTTTCCAGGCCTCAGTCAGGTTATTGTCCAATCAACGGTTTCCAAGCTGTACTGAAACAGCAGACAATGACATCCTTCATGCGTGAATCTAATCATTGGCTGTCAATTTTGATGAAATACAACTGAAATGAAAATGATTCTCAATTCAACTTGGAACTTGTCTTGAAGATATTCACGTAAGTCATCAAGCTTCATTCCATGGCATTTCTTTGATTTCTTTGAAAAGTAGAATTTTTATGGAAAATAATTGAACAGAAACTGCAGTTATTCCAAGTTGAAGTTCTAGAATTAAACAAGACGTTTCCTGCTGACAACCCGCTGTCATTTTCAAGCCGCCAATAGAGAGCGTTCAGACCGTTCTAAGGGAGGAACTTTACTTCTATGAAATGCAGCTGCAGACAGGACAATATGTATTCAGATTCCATGAATTTAATAAGAAAAAGAGCACTGCTTGATTCATTCACTGTTTGACCTTCACTTTCGAATATATTAAAAGGTTGAACGCGTGAGACTTTCTGAAAGATCTAAATATCAATGAGGATTGTCGCTTCAACAAGAATTTATGAAAAATAAAGCCTGTTTGGTGCAAGCTTTGTATCTTTTATGCTGAGTACTGATGAAAACTGTTAAAACTTAAAAGCTACAATGAAATTGTCAAAAATTGTCAAATACTGTCTCATAGCCACATTGATCGCTTTCAATAGAATTGATCGGTCTCATTTCATTTCCTTTCAATCAACACTGCATGCCGTAGTGTGTCAAAATGATGCATTCATACTTTGAGATCAATATAGCTCTTAGAATGTTCATCCTTTGAGAACCAAATTTCCTGTCTTTTATTATCTTACATCTCATATTTTTATTATCAGCTGATGTGACAGAATATTTACTTAGAATGCCAGCTGAGTCAAAATGACACATCGTTATTGTAATGCATTGTCATGATTGCATCGACATGTGTGTAATTTAGAGATCACAAAGAGAAAAAATAGCATTTCCAAGCTGCTCCATTACAAATTCAATCTGAAGTATTAGCACATAAAGTTTTAGCTTAACCGATGATCATGTTTTCCATGAATTATGACATACAGTTCTATTTTTCTATCTCATGCTCGAAAGATTTCCCAATTATAATTTGAATTGAAAATATATCATTATAGCAATGTTAATGCGATGTGTATGCGACGTTGAAAATGTAGAACGAGCGAAGCGAGTTCCCCACCTTCCAATGAGTATAGACGAGTATGAACATTGCTATTGGTACATCGCGATCAATAATGCAAATGATATTCAAAGCAGATCACATCAATGAATCAGCAGGCCATAGATTTATAGAGATATATAACTAAGATATCCATGAAATGAATATCTTTGACATAGAAGTGTAACTCATCAGCACCATTATTTTAGTTGAAAGTAATGTTAAAAGAGTAATGTTAAATATCTAATGTTAAACGTTTTCAATTTATTCACTGCTAAAATCTATGTCAATGAATTAACATAGAAAATGTTAAATTTTTATCGCATTGGCTAGATACAAACATATTCAACAATAGAAAATGAAAATGCGTACGTGTTCACATCACAAAATTGCCTTTGAGAATATTATACCAATTATATTAAATTTTATATTTATATATTAATACATTTATGTAAATTATACCAAAATCAGTCAAAATATTCCAAACATTCGAATTTTAAAATGGATCTTACGCCAAAAGTAAAATGCCAAACTTTTTTCCCTTCAGTCAAAAATTGCATAACGGGTCATTTTCAGATAAATGGGCCAATTTGATTTTGAAAATACGAAAAAATAAAGTATCTCAAAATTTCTCGTCCTATCAATATCTGATAAATACATGGTATGAAGGCATCATCTGCAAAAAATTAGAACTAGGAAGTTCTTAGTTAAATTTTTACAGCATGTTGAAAATAACTAGGAAAAACATTACGTAATATTAGCAAAAACAATTGAGATTCGAATGAATAGTAATAATATTCTGATTGACGCATTAGTTTCCATCTCAATTGTCAGTAAGAGGTTGCTAAATACGTCTGAAGTGGTTTGATACTCTCTAGTGGTATTGCACCCATTTCGTTTGAAGAAATATCACATTATATTAATGATTTTGACGGCATACTTTTGTATATTATTATAATTTCTAGTTATAGGTAAGGTTAATACGTTAACAAAGGCATTAAAAAGCACTTTGAGCTACCATACAACGATATAATAACAAAATTTGGTCGTACAATTGGGCAATTCCCTCATAATCTAACTGAAGTCCTCGATAAGGCTTCAACTTGAACGTGACGAATGTTACACGATTTGTATACGCTTATAATATTAGCCCAAATTAAGCATATCTTTTGTCAAGAATCATTTATGGTATGTACACTACGTAAGAGTACATGTCTTTAAGTAAAACAGATTCGTATTGCAGTGAATAAAAAATTCTATTAACTCTACATACAAACATCAAAAGTACAAAATACTTGAAGTATTCATAATCGTATTCTCTTACAAGCCAATTATTGATCAAGCTTCAACACTGTTTTAATATTGAAGACGTAGTCGCTCTTGATTACGATGCGAGTTTTGTCATTGAATGTACCATAAGCATATGCTGTACGTGGAAGGGCAAATAAACAACACTTAACTGGCACAAATGTTTGAGAGTCAGACAATTCTTGATAATTTATCCTAGAATCTACGAGTACCTTACTAAAGTAGGATCCATGGATTACATTAGTACCTCTTTTGTACTCATTTCCACAATCATCTCTCGACTTCCTTGCAAGTTGAGACAAAGAATGAACTTTGAACAAGTAAAAGTTCTCATAGTCCTCGTCATCTGCTTTCAGAACGATGACGTCCTCATTTTGAGGAGGTACTTTTTTCAATACTTCGACTTTTGGGTGGAAATCAATGTCATCACAGGGGCAGTCAAAGTATTTTGCCGATGACACATTTATCACAACAGCAAGATAAGTTGCGAACGATAACATGATACGGAACTCCAATTCCTATAACAGAATGGATCTGCATCGTTGAGGATATCGATGAGATATCTTGTGACAATGTGGCGAGACTATTCTTAGCGGCGTCAAGATCAGCGTCAGAAATGGTGAAAATCTGAATTTGTGAATTTGTTTGGAATTCCTTAGCCCATGACTGGAATTCAGAAAATGTCTAAATTATGTGTTTTCCGTGCTTCACCGAGTTATCCGCCTCTCTCTTAATCACTGCTCCGATTCCATCGCATGGACCCTTACCATGTGATGACTCAAAGTAACTCCATGTTGCAGATCGATCGAAGACTTTCTCGAAGCATATGAAAACGACAGCAAAGATACTTTTGTTACGGTATTGTGAAGTTGGGCTATCTGTTAAGAAATGCACCCGCTTTATCTTTCCATTTTCTTTCAATTGGTGAATAAAAGAAGTTATGATTGCAAAAACCATGCTTGCGGAATGCTCAAGCTCACCAGATATGGCACAATGTGAAGCGCTATGTACTTCTCCGTCATCAGATCTAAAGTAGGCAACGAGAGGATGAATAGTTACTTGCGACTGCGACCAGTAAGCGCTTTGCACCTCGTCATTTGAACTGCAGCAGTAATTCTGTGCAAAATCCATGTGCATAAGAACCTCAGATGTGTTAAGCTTCCCCTTCAAGTTTCACACAAACGAAAAGTTGAAGAAAATCTTCATATACAAGAGTTTCTGAAACTAGTCTAACCTTAGACCTAGCTACCATTGGCATCTTTCACATTATCCCATTTATTGAAAGTTATCGTTTCAGAGTGCATTCCTGAGGATTTAGTCAGTATGAAAGACAGAAGATCAAACGCGTCTGAGCTCTGAGCTACTTCATCAATGCATTCAAGAAACTTATCAGGGTTATTTGAGACGACATCAAACCCGTTTTCCTTCAATGATTTCAACAAAAGAGCAAAATTCTGATGGTATTTGCACAGACAAGTCGTTCGGTTAAAGAAGTTCACCAGTTTGATATTAGCCGGACGGAGTCTTGTAAACGTTGTGTAACATAATTTCAAAGAAGGATTTTCACTGAAGAATTTCTTATACAAATTTTTCATATAGTCTGTAAGAAAACGCTTCTGAATACGATCCTTATCTATTGTCACGGTGTCCTTTTTTCCAGGACATACGCGCGAAACGTCATCACGATAAAAAAAAATCCACTACTGATTTTCCAATCAAAACTTTCGTTTGCGTATGAAGTTTGCGAACAAAGATGGTATTTTTGGATGCTGAAGTTTTTGAACATCTTTTTGAAAATCTCATTGTCTTGCGAGCCATATTATTGTACCGATATTTTTTCATTATTCTACCGGAAAGAATCCTACCTACACTGGATCCTTTCTTAGTACTATCCATTGAACGACTCTTTTTGATTTCGGATACTACTGATTCATTGAAAACTAAAGTTTTTATCAGATTTGGTGGCAAAGATGATGTTGATAAGCCGACAGCTTGAAACTCATTTGTAAGTTTGGTCTTAGGTGAAAAATGTACTTGTGAGTCGAACCCACCAAAATCAGTTTCCGTCATCACTTGCTTTTTTTGTGATACTTTTAATCGAGTTCTCTCAAGTTGCTTCTTTGTTCTATTATACTTCTGCTCCAATCGACCGTTTCTTCGAAGAAGTATTCTGATTTTCCTTCCAGCACGTGAATTGGCACGTGAAATTCTCTTCCTGGTCATCTTCCTTCTATGATCCTCGACCTCCTGAAAAAATAAAAAAATCGAATTAATTCAGACAAAAATTATTAGAATATGGCATTTAAATTCTTACCTGAGCTGATTCTTCTTTACAATTTTTACTGCGATACTTTTGTACACCTGATGCAACCGTTTTCCTCCTTTGTTTGAGCTTCTGTAAACCGAGAACACGAACAGGAACGTTTTTCTTTTATTTCTTAGTTTTTCTTTTGTCTCTCGAGATTTTTTTCTTTATATGCTAAATCATGTTTCTTTTTTTCTCGGTATCTTTTTGAACGTTCAGCAGGCGTCAGGGGCATCTGAAATGAGAAAAATCATTATTTATATGATACAATATAAAAACAATACAGTTAAAGAAAGATTAACTAGATTTCTCTGATTCTGTAACATTCGTCACGTGACGAATGTTACCGTGACGAATGTTACATTTTTATAGTTTGTCTAAGATTGTGAAAAAACTTAAAACATTTCAGTCCGTTCAAAAAGTGCTATTACGAGATGTCATAAAGATCAAAGTTTTACGAAAATATTGATATTCTTACAAAAGCTTATCTATGTCAAATCTCCATGACGAATGTTACATTCTTAACCAATCTACCTGACTTACCCTAAAACAATAACGTTTGTCTGGGTTTTCACTTATTTCTAGTCAAAAAAGTAGATAGATTTTATTTCTATACTTGTTGGACTTCAGAAAAATGTATATAGATTGTTTCTAACACGAGTTTATAAACATGTTGAATTGAATTATTGTTATGGTGACGAATGTTACACCAAAGTTGGTGACATGTACTCTATGACGGATTTTTTCAATGAAAGTGGAGATCTGATATTAACTTAATCACTTAATCAATCTACGATACGTGTAAAGAAAGTTTGTACATCACAGAAACTACTTACCTCAACTGATGCTCGTCAGGTTGGCCGCGAAATTGCAAACAATAGCTGGTGACATTCACTTTTCAGGCCGATTGACGTCGACATGGTGCTACAGCAACCAATAAACGAACGCTAAGCGAATTCTTCCCTAACGTCGGAAGTGGGTGAGGTGGTTATCTGACATTGACAGTAGAAGAAACAGAATCGATAATTAATCTAATGAATAAAGTACTGGTGACACGATTTTCACGAATTGGCCCATTTATCTGAAAATGACCCTAACACGTAGTAACATAGATAGTAGCTTCCAAAAATCAGGTGGTCATTGCTTGCTTGGTTTAAAAGATATTCAAAGAATTCTCAGGGGCGAGGGTTAAGACTCATCGAAATTCGTGGTTAGACTCTCACATTCAAGACGCGCTAGTTAGAAGGTATTCACTTTCTAGAAATTTGTGCTAACTCTTTAGAATGATCTGTAATTTCTAGATACATGTTGATGCCCTATCTCGTACTCCTGAACACTACTGCAGTCTTTTTCATTTTTGTCTTTCAGTTGATTTCCTTCTCTACTGTTAAACGAAATGGCTACAGCTTCAGCAGGTGAAAACTTTAGATTGAAACAACTTCTAAAAGTGCTTCTGTTGAAGTAATAACTTTTAGCTTCGAAGCATTTTCTGTACAGCAAAAATTTAAACAGCTAAACCGTGTAAATGAAAAGTAATCAGCTGTTTATCGCAGTCATAGAAATCCGACTTTCCGCTTTGTTTAAAGACTAGAATGGACAACAGCTGTTTGTAGACGGTAATTTCAGCTGCTCGGTTATGCGCCGATTGCTGGATCTTTAGAAGAAGCAAATATATGAAACATCCAACAGTTTTAGATTCTTGCTGCAAGACGATCTATCATAAATTATTTTATCAAAATGCTGCAGCCTCATTCGTTTAGGCATCGCTATCATTGCAGTGTATGTCCCCCACGTGCTATTGTTTTCGATGCCCATGTCTGTTCTAGCGCCTTATTATTATAGAGAGTAGTCGGACTTCTATGATCGCAGTACTCTGGTTAATATATGTATTACCTTGTACAGCTCTACAAACTATACGCGTTTTGTGCGTAATTTGTAGCTATGACAACAATGTATCTCGTAATGATGATATCTGTATCTATACATGCGAAAGAGATTTTAGAATTCTCAGTTGGCGCATATTCATAGCTGCTCGCTTTGTTTTCATGGATTGCTGCACAGTATTATTACTGTAACTTAGATTTGTTCCGGCAACAATGTTGGATCTCAAAAATCTATGTTAATGTTATGTAACTATCAAAGTCAACGATGGAAGCTAAAAAATATTATTTGACGTTTGAAATTCTCTTGAATTGCTTCGTGACAAAATTATTCAAGTCTGAAGATTGAACTGCATAAATACCTTTGTGAAAAGTAATGCACGGTATATGTGATGACTTCAGCTCTATAACAGTGCATAGAAATCTGTTAAATTCTTCACAACAGTTGGCGAAAGTTTCAAGAATAGAATTCTGTGTTTTCTCTTTTGTTTGATACAGTAGGCAACCAGCTCGAACGACATGCATGCAATGTAAGTTAATATATACTAGTGTTTTTATATGAACAAAGAAATTATAATAGTCGCAAATGAATATCAATCAATGGAGGCCAAAATTCTCTATGTACTGTTGTCATGACCGTCATAGTTCTATAATATTGCGAAGTGTCGGTTACCTGTGGTTTCAAGTTTTGGTGAGTTTTCTATAGTAAATTATCCAACTCAGCCGACAGTAAACCATCAAGCATTTCTCCATTTTCAGATGAATGGAGAGTTGTAATCGTCGCTCAAGACAAGAAATTGGATAGGACTTACAGCCTGTCACCTGACACACTTTTGTGTGCGGTCATTGCCATGTGGCAGCTGGAGTTGGGACTGTTCGGTCCTTGGTTATTCAAATCTGATGACCGAGCTGTTGAGTACGATATGGAATTTTCTCTCCTTGAAGTTGGTGAAACGATGCCGGGATCTAAGATGGTGATCCTTGCAGCTGAAAACAAAAGATTCCCATCACCAAAGCTTACTTGGAACATCAACGTCTTCATTGAAGGAAAGACGAAACAATATTCAGTAAAGCCTCATTATAGGTTGAAAAATGTCATCAATGAGTCCTCGGAAATCACTTTCCAATATGATGGGAAGATCCTCGACAAAACAAAGACCATCCGCCAATTGGGTATCCCACAGTATGGAGTCATCACAGCTGTTAGACATAAAACTGTTGAGCTGGCGGACAGAGCTCAGAAAAGGATTCAGTTGTCAGATTCGGCGCTTGTGTGTGAGTTACGACAGCAACTGAGGAAGTTCGAAGAGGAGAATTTCATGCTTCTATCTAAAGAGAGAATTCTTCGTCATGATGATCTCTTAGTTGGAGTTGCTGAACCCATGAAGATACACAGACAGCAAGTGACAGTCAACATCGATAAGGAAGAATTCCGCTGGAACGTTGGGAGTGATAAAATCCCTTTCAGGGAATTCATCGTGAAACTCGCTGATGTATCCAACATCGGGCAACTGCAGTTATCGAGGCTCGTGTATGTATGTCAGGGATGCGGACGACACATCACAGAGGATGAAGGAGAGTTCCAGCCTCTGAATGTGGAGTGCTGTCGACAACGATCCCTTAATCTAAAAACGGAGGACGAGGTGATTCACAAAGGTGAGTTATCAACATAGCGCCTAGACATTGTGAAGAGTAGTTTTGTTGATTCACGATTATAACATGCCGTATATTTCGAAATAGATGTTGCAGCATCAATATGCTCCTACTATAGTCTCGATGAACACATTTTTCTTATATATATAATCACATTTTGCTGAAATGCTAAATAGCTATGCTGTAGGCCTATATGCACCACTTTTCGATTTGCCTACGCATACACTTGCATATGACGCACGTCATAATAAGACAACGAATTTCAAGGTGTTGACTCATGCCCCTCATATTTTCCTCTGACACTGTTGATGAGGTAATTATGAAGCAGTCAATATCCTGCCACACACTTCTGCTCTAACTCCTTCACATTCTACAGTATTCCGTGAAATGTTACCAATGCACCAACAATATTGTGAGTAATGACTAATAAATTGTGCTTACTGTTCCTATTACACAGATAGGTCAATAATCAAAATCAGTCTGTATGTGCAGGTATGATGTTATCGATTTTGCAAATGCACTGACATTCAGTAGCTCATTGTAGCAGTTGAATACCTCAAAAATGGAAAACTGTAGGCCATTCAATGCATATTTGTACCCTTCAAACTAGTTTTAGAATTTTTCCAAGACGATTGCGAGCTATGGGCATCATATCATCTAATCAATGAAGACCAATTGTGCAATACGTGAAAAAGTAGAATGGTCTGCCAAATGCTATCTTCCTTCTTCAACCACAATGTGAAAAATGTCCAGATGATAGAAATCTGTAGGTGACAAAAGATGCAGGGAAATTTCATTATATTTTCTTGATCACTTTCAAACATATATGGAGCACAAAAATGCTGCTTTATTTGAATGAAATTTGCTCGAACGGTTGTAGGCTTGCTATATGAAAAACAAGCCCAGCTAGTCTGTGAACATCCTACCAATGCCATAAAGACATATTGAAACATACATGCTGCCTACGCGTTTTGAAATAACCTATCAAAGATTACAAAAATTCAGCTATTCGTACTTTTTTCAAACAGAGTAACATTATATCATAGAATTTTTTGATAGCAATAATGCGCGATTTGGAGGGCACGTTAGTGCTTCCAATTCTTTACTTAAAGGGTATTCATCATGACAAAGTCCTTCACCATCGTTGCAGATGACCAAACAGATAATTTTATTGATGCAATATTGAATTTCTTTTAGAGAAATAAAGCGGTCGATTTGTTGAATGAAACATCTTTAGGGAAGATGCTTTTCATATAAAAATCTATACCCAGAGCATCATGTGGCTTTCATTAACAACAATATAACTTGCATATTATGATTTATGAACCATCTACTCGTATAAGAATCGGATTTCAAATTTAGAATGAGAAGTAGATGCAGTCGGGCCAATAGTTGGAAATCTTTGTTCAATTTTGTCACTGAAATATGTCACAACTCAATAGAGAGAAAAAGAGTTGCCCTGACATCACTTGCATTGACAATGAACCCTTTTAAACTTGCTAACGAGATAAAGAGATCCCGTGATGAAGAGTTCAACGATCGATCATGAACACATTGAATGTACATGTAGTTTAATGGTCAAAAGTAACTGTGATGACACTTTCTAAATGAAACTGTTTGGGGTTTAACTTGGAAGAGACGTGGAGACTTTGGAAGAAATAAAACTGCAAAATACGAAGTTTCTGGCGTTCGGTTGCAAGGCGTTTCTGCTGAAGGTTGTGCAGTCATCACACAATTAATGTTGTGTGATCATCTGCAGCAGAAAGACTTTATCAACACAAACATAATCAAGGGTGATATCGTCCTTGACAGCGAGGATATAAAGCATGCGAAAGTTCAATGAATTTTAGTACAGTCAATCTATAAGAAATTAAGCAATATTCTAAACAGAAAATGATAAGTGCCAGTAATTAAATCAAAATTCATCATCCGTCAATTCGATTATGTCAATTAATTAGGCACAAAATAATATACATGTAACTCTACTAATGTGAAATCCTATCTGTAGTATTGTAAGACTTCAATAGGAAAGGGACTAATGCAAGTACATGCGAAATAGTAAGGACTTAACTTAATTGGAATCACTTATACGAATTACTAAAAATTACTCACTTGAACGTTACTCGATTACGAATTCTATTACTTTACTTAAAAACGTGTGGATAATACTTTATCAATCTGGTCAACTTTGTTCTAACGATGACGGTCGATTGGTCATTTTAAAATTGACACCGCACAGACCTGTCATCTGCCGACTAAGTCTCCCTGCTCTGATTGAGTAAGAAGATAGAAGTGTTTGAGATGAAGATAAAGTTATGAGATCCTGACAAGCACGCATGGTTCGTTCTCTACAGGTGTTAAGAATCATTCAAAAGCTCAGAAAAACATGTCTAAGAGTGAAGAAAAATGTGATACTTAAAATGATTAAACTTGATAGTAATGAGTTCATCAGCAGGAACTCGACCAGGAATCGTGTTTCGGCGCTAATTCCTGAACGCTCGGACCTGTTCGAGTGGGCCCTGCACATCTATCATGTACACACTCAATGACATCAACTTTAAATGTTAATACAAATGAAACATAAAATAAAATATACGATGAAAATTAAATATAAATAGCGGAAACTATTCAGACTGAAGGAAAGTAACATAATAATTAAATTAAAAATAAATAACTAATTACGATGACAATGAACTAATAGCAGAAAAAATTAAATTAAAGGAAAATGACATAATCAAAGATAATTAAATTGAAAATAAATAATTGCAAAATTATAATCGAAACTGTTATGGCATTACATGTAAGAAAGGTTTGTCACAATCGGCAAAAGGACAGTATACGAACGTCTGGAGTCAAGGAATCCGGAATCTTTAATATCTGTAGTCATAATCGGTAGTTCATGTCAAAGTCGATACATTTGTTGTGTAGAAGGATTTGCAATTATGCATCTTGCCATATCTTCGTTGCTTAAAGGCTTCCATCATTATCAAAACGTGCTGTTATGTCTATCTTAAATGTTATGTCATTCTACGGCAACTCAATATAGCTATTCCGTTTTTGCTGGATTGCGTCGAAAGTGCCTAATTTGATGAATAGACGGTATGAGTTTGTATGAGGAGATATCGAATGCGAGACCAAAGTATATAACCCTCAACATGCAACCTTGCCAATGTACCCTTGAAGCAGTCGGTAAGACGAAGTATGTCGGGTTATTGTAGTTAATGTAGAATAAAACCTCTTGATCAAATTAGGAGTGAGCAAAGTTTTGATTTTGATTTTTAAAATGATGAACCTAAAGAACCTCCTGTATAGTAGCGTGATGAAGTAACGAAAAGAAAAACAGCTTTCTTCGACCGATTTGTATTATAATAACATCAAAATGAAATAGTCATTATAATGGTAATGCTAGATTATTTTTGATTTTGCCTTATTCGGGAGAGGAGCATGAAAGAGAAATCAGGAGGTCAATGAGAACGACGGATCTGAACCAGTTCGCATCAGTAAATTTCAAGTCCCGTACATTGACATCTATTCTACGTACTGGCAGAAGGAAAGTCTGTGTCTTACTGTCTATGGTGGTGAGCATAGAAATTGACAACAATAAAACCTCAAGAATGGAAATTAAGCTTCATGCAATGCACAATACCGGCAAATAAATCGCACGCATTTTCACTTAGATGCACCTGCCAACGTCTGTATGATTGGGTTAGAATCAGTCACATGAGTAAATCGAAGGTTTTAATTGGTTCTTCATGCCCCAACTTAGTTCCCCCGGATGTGCCGCGACCTTGAGTCAATTTCCATTCTAGCCAACTTCAGATAAACAGTTTATTTCTATGTTGGTGAGAATTGTGTGGTCTGTCACAGCTACATCTAACCATGATATCTGCAACGTCCACAGAATTAGACTGATCGTCCCTTCTTCTGTTCGACTAGGAAATAAGCATTGGAACATTTAATGTCTATAAAATGGCACAATCTGCTAACATGCCATAGAAGCAAAACAATGATAACTTTTTAGATTAATAAGAACTTTCTTAATAATGATCGGAAGGACCAACATTATCAAGAAAACTTTAGCGCAATGATCTGAATTCTTCGAATCTGAAGGAATCGTGGTGATTGGAGCATTTTGAAGGAAATCACAGCAATCCGCAAGAGACGCACGACTATTTTTCCTATCTCTGTAAGGCATTAAAAAATTTAGTACTTGCTAATTTTACACTTAGTAAATTCCTGCATGTACCATCATTTTGAATCAGTTTGCACTTCCAACAAAGTGATGATGTCAAACAGTCTAATTCTGTGTCAACGTCAAATTCTGCGTCCACAAAATACAGTGAACATTTTGTTTGGCAAAGTATATCGGTGAAACGAAGAGGACTATCAGGTCAAGATTGGAAGAACATTTATCATTAGCGAATTCATTAGTGCACACTATGCACTGCATAGACATCTTATTTCACATTTCAGCGATCGACTTTCGACGCAATTTTATGGAACATCATTCATCGTGGACTGCAGAATACCTAAATAAGGCAAGAGCTTCAGGAACGCAAGATCCGCTCCACGAATCCCTTTATAAATGTCCAACAATCAGGGTAATGACTCTCGACTCTTGAGAAACCCTATGGCGAAATATTGAGTATTTAATTTTGATTTTATTATAATACAAATCGGTCGAAGAAAGCTATTTTTCTTATCATTACCATATTGCTGTCTGATGAATTTCAAATTATGATGAAATACTTGAACTTTCACATTTATGTTGGAAATTTATTGTAGACGACTTTCATAAACAATCTATTTTTATTTTTTATCGCATGAAAATATCTAAAGACAATGTTGAGCGCATGCTTGAATGAATTGGAATAGCCAAACCGTGTTGAATACAACCCAAAGAGTTTTTGAAAATACATGCAAATTAGGTGTAGTCGGCTACTGTCTTAGTTCGTGCAAAAAGTTAGAGTTTTACTTAGGATTCACTGCTTGTTGCACAAAATCGACAGGTTGACTTATAAATCCTTATTTTAAATTGTGTTTAAAGGTTATTGTGTGGATGCATTTTTGGAGGAATGAGCAAGTTCATTTCATTATGCACTTTTGGCAGCGGTCTGCAAGTAATTTGCCTTTATGCGCCCAGAGGTAGACTACTGAGTAGAAAGAACAAACAGGAGAAGAGTGAATGGAAGAGTTGATCTATCACATAGGCCCCTATATCTTCATTATCTTGCAGACGTGAGCACATCCACATCCTCAATGCCAAGAAAAGCAAGGAATAATGGAATGCAAGGTCCGAGGACGAACATGACAAGGAGGAGAACATTCTTTGACGTCCATCGCAACATCGGTGAGAGAGTGAGCTGTGAACGCTTTATCAATGTCTAAAACTCCTTTGTTCTTGCAGAAGTGAGCTGTCAGATATCAAAGCCTGCACAGGAGGGTGAGTATTTCTTACATGGCGACCATTCTGAGCTTGAACTCTACACCTTCCTACATTCTTTTCAGATGCTGCATGTCAGATGGGTGAGTACCTTCTCGCATGAAATCTTCACACAGCATAGTTGTTATGAACAACGAACTGCCTCTAAAGTCAACTGCATGAAATAGCCATCAGCAAAACCTTTTTTTCATCATTATTATAAAAAATTGCTAATATAATATCATCAACTATATTTGACTACATTTCAATAATGGTTCATGAAACCGAAATACAGTGATTCCCTCCTTGGCTGCGTGACTCGTTCAGTTCCGTTAGTGCATGCCAACATGTAGACATTTTTGTTAAATATTGTCTATCCGGTAATTGGAAATATAACTGCATCTTTCATGATTTTTACAACAAAGCAAGTGAGTAAGATAGCATTCAATCATGCGCATCTTCTGCACCTGTAACTCTCATGCCGCATCATCAACATACTGAGTCAATAACGGGGACAAAACTTTGTTATCCATTGCATGTACAGTGGACTCTCGATATGAGAATCACATCGGGAAATTATGTTTTGATTCTTATAACGGGAGTTTTTATTATTATGAGTACTCATGCCTTTTATTTTATAGTAATGATGATATATACATCCTTATTAGCAATCAGTATAGATAAATGCTTACGTAACTATTAAATAAGATGTTTCTTTGTGGTTCCTATTACCCAAGTTATACTTGCATACTTAGGCTAAAGAAAACAAGAAGACAATAGAAACATTATTCTTCAGTTCAGCTTCAACTTCGTCTAAAAAAGTCTGATATCTTGCTTTGGTGAAGACTCTCATAGGTTTGTTTTAGGATTCCTCCCATCTTCTTAAGGGCCGGAATAGGATACAGTCATCTCCACCTCGTGTGATGAGTTCTGATGACGTGTTTTGATGACGCACATTGTCAATTCTAATCGATGGTGTAGTAGGATACCGCAATAGGTGAGGATTTCAGCGAATATCACCTTCTCAAGGTTAATCGTGATATCATGACGCTTTTATCTGACGTTCATTGGCAAATTATTTAATCGATAAAAGGTAGGATTACGCCATTGGCGAGTATTTCAGCCAATGAAAGTTTAAGTGTTATCCACTGATTCTCATAACGAAAGTGTATCCTTATTTGTTCTTTTAACGAGTGCAAAATGCATAGAACTTTATGGTAATTTGTTGAATGACTATTCAGACATTGGTTCGCATAACGAAAGTGACATGATAATTATTCTTCTAACGAGCGGAAAACTTATAACGTTGTATAGAAGTGCTTCAGGAAAACGGATTTGATTCTAATAACGAGTTTATTCTTATAAAGAGTGATTCTTAAAACGAGAGTTCACTGTAAATCGTAGTTAATTATGAATTTAAATGGTACTTATTTACGGGAACTCCATTCCAGCAGAGACAGCATTAGTCCCTGCCATCTTTAAGAACGCATGACAGCAATAACTTTAGTGAAATTATCAAGCACGTGACCGGCGGATATTTTCATGCTTACTTGCAATTTTGCCTCTTCTTCGCCATAATGGAATTATATATTGTTACGTCAGAGTACCCAAGAAATAGGCTCTCCCTGCTTTTTTAGACAATTTATTGAAATTAAAGTTGAAATATGAGCGTTAAAAACCCAACGTTTCGTCCGCCACGGACTTAATCATGGGCAGCAAAGTCCAGACATTAATACAATTGGGTTTTTAACGCTCATATTTTAATTTTAATTTCAATAAATTGTCTAAAAAAAGCAGGGAGAGCCTATTTTGATTCCAATCATGAAAGTGAAAAATCACCTCCCGTATGACGCAGTTAATTATACCCAAAAAATGACCTTTTCAAGATAAAGAATGTAGCCTCAAGCTTAGCTAATTGAATAAACAGGATGAGGCAGCTAGAAGCTGAAGTCGAATTAACAAACTTTGTGCAGATGCAATTTTCTCTTTAAATCTAATCTAAATCTATCCGAATTGTTATCACCCGTTTCCTATTATCTTCTCTCTTCACTTTACCACATGTGTATCGCAGCTGTGTACATGTATTGGAAGTGTCGATTTCAATGCTATTCATGTAAAAGAATTGATAATAAAATAACTCCCACTGTCAGCTGCGGATGATCAAAGTCAGTCTCAATACTGCTGCACTCGACGAATGTCTTGGATGGAGATCTCGTCAGAACAATGTGCATTATTATCGAGTCTAAAAGGTGTTTTTAATTTGATTTCCATCAATTTTGTCCTGATGGCTTCATTCAAGAAGTATTTTGAGAAAAGATGAAAGCACACATGACATGCACCTGGAATTCATAACTTTGCAATCCCTTCAATCGATAAGAAAGCAATTCTGTAACCTCATCTTTCATTGCAGTCACAGATTCTTGGATAAAAGAATTTACCATTGCATCCTAGAGTCCGGCTTAGGGAAGGCATTTGTCTATGGATTTCAACGACTTCTATTCCTCGAACTTCTAGATTGTTTCTTCTTTGGTATTGTATTTCGAAGCAATCGTTGCTACATACATTTGATTCTATCACGATTTTATTTTAAAGTTGACATATTGCTTCAAGGCCACAGTACACAGAAAAAGTTAAAACACAAATTCAGTGCATGCATGATCAGTCATAAAAGTCTCTCGCTGATCTTTTGAAAAGACGCAGAGATTTAATTGTTGTAATTTCACTGGGCAGCCTATTCCAACATTGAGCAGATGAGGCAGAGAAGTGCTTCTTTGCCACAGTTTTTAGGCGGAATCTTGGTATCTCAATTAAGTTATTTGATGCAGAGCGCAGATGCGAGCGATTGGACAAGGAACTGACCGATATGATCAATTCACAAAGGTAACTCGGAGCATAACCATGAAGGCATTTATACACAAGAGTCACAAGCCGAAGATGTACTCGTGAAGTCACAGGTAGCCATCGCAATTCATTGAGAGCAGGTGTGACATGAACTGCTCTAGGGAGATTGTAGACGAGACGAGCACTGGCATTAATTACACGTTGAAGCCGTGATAGCTGGCCCTCCGGAATACCCGACAAAACAGAAATACAATAGTCCAACTTGGGGAACACCAAAGCAGTAACCAGAGATGATGCGAGACGACGTGTGATGGAAGGACGAACAGAGCGTAGCTGTCTTAGGCTACCAAAACAGGAGGAAACTGTTTTCGAGACATGGGGCGAAAATGACCATGTCGAATCCAATATAACTCCAAGACATCGAAGTTGAGAGACAGGAAAAATGTTGTGGTTGCCGATTACGATAGGTGTCTCATTACATTTGTTCAGTCGCATACTTATGGCGGAAAGCAAGGTTGAGCCAAAACTTGGGTTTAAACCCAAAACCTAATCCCAAGTTTCAATCAATGAGTAGAATCAGGTAGACGAAATGCATTCTTTATATTTTGTGCTGACATAAAGATTCCTCTGTAGGCCAAAATTCCTATTGGGCCCATGAGAAGTGTGGTATTAGTGGGAAACGATTTTTATTGCAATAACTGCAATGAGTAGCCTAAGCACATGTATTACATGCACGTTATAAAGCTTTCCTTTAATTTAGCCTACTCTGATATACTGACTAATTTAAGATCTTTGATTTAATTATGATTGAATTACACAGTGCTCATGACAAAGCAATTGATATCATTGTATCATTCAGAAATGTAAACAGACTTAATAAATAATATAGCTGCGCAGTGAGTGAATGGGTAAACATATTTAGAATACGAAATTGGAATGATTTCATGATTTGATAAATGTCGGTTATCGCAGACAGTTTAGGGCTGCGAAAATATAAAAAAGATGAAATATATAAAAACTTCAATATCCACAAATGCAACAAAATACATGTAAGCTTGCAGCAACACAATAAATACCAACTTTCAATGCGCGGTATTGTCAGGCCCAAAAAGAAACAGCTAATCAGCACAAGTATTTCGTTTTTGAAATATTCTGTGAATTGAGTAGAATTCTGATAAAAGATCACAACTTCATGCTCTTATCATGAAGTTCTCCTAAGATTCAAATCAAAATATTTATTCTTGTAACTATATTTGTATAATTGCATGTATATGCAGCATTAATAGAAAACCCAAGTTTATCCAAGAATCTTTGGCTGACTACAGTAATACGCTTGGCCATCGAAGATTAGTATGAAACATCGGAAATAATCCGTAAATTGAAGCAATTTTTAATGAATACTTTTAAATCAGAACTTCAGTTGTTTTCTTCATTGACCAACCCACAGAGATGCATTTATCTCTTTTAACATTTCCGTATCTATCACTTGTTGTCCTGAAGCACCTAGAGAACAAGCGTGGCCATGTGAAGAATGCAACTGAAGTTCTGATTTATAAGGATGACACATGCATTATTCTTAATAGAATTTGGAAATGATTTTAATAATGACAACTTAGGAAACGTGACCTATGTTGCCTATATTGCATATCGTAATAGCACGACACTAAACCCGATCACTTTTCAACAGACTTGACAGCCTCACAATAGGTCTGACAACATGACAGCAAGACAGACAACCTGACAGCAAGCACTACAAATTGACTGCAAGTTTGATGACCTGACAACCTGACAACAAGCCAGAAAATGTGACGCAAACTTGACAATCCAACAACAAGCCCTATAACCTGACAGCAAACCCAACCATCTGACAATAAGACTCATAGCCTAGTTATACTACAACCAGCCCAACAACCTGGCAACATGGCTGAGCCCGACAACAGGTCTGACAGTCTGAAGACATGCCTCAATACCTGAAGCAAACGTGATAACATCAGAGTAAGCTGTCAACCTGAGCACAAGACTGACAGCCTAGCAATAGCTAGTAACCTGATAAAGCCTCACAACTTGATGCCAAGCTGGATAGCCAAATGACTCAACAATCTTGACATCTTGATAACCAGTCTAACTGCCTTAAATTGAACTTTGACAATCTACCTGATAGTCTGACAACAAGTCTGACATTATGACAAGCTGAAAGCAAACGTGACAACTTCATAACAAGCCTGAGACATTTATAACAAGACAGCAAGACACAAAGTCTGAAGGCAAGCCGGATAAGCTGACAGACTGTCAGCAAGCTCAACAACGTGATAGCAGGCCTAACAACCTATGCTCAAGTGGGATGACTTACCAGCAGACCGTACAACGTGAAAATAAGTCAAAAGCATGCCAACAAGCTTGACAACGAGACTGTCAACCTAAACGCAAGCGAGGCATTTTGACAACACGCCTGATAGTCTGACAACAAGATTGACATCGTAGCAACAAGACAAAAAGCAAGTTTAATGATCTAACAGCAAGATGAGCATCCTGAAAAAGCCGTGTACATCCTGACAGCAAGTCTGACTTAGATTTTCTGTTGCCATCGGTCGGGATTCATCCAAGAATAATATCTATAGATAGCTCCTTTTGAATATGCCCATTTCCAAATTACATGTAGAAGTCCGAAACTCATGATGAATAGTTTTATTGTCCTGTGCTCGCTGCCTCTTTCAGAGTTGACGGCAGAATGATACAATCGTTGTCACACCATAAAATGAATAGTGATCAAGACAGTCAACTGGATATTGGACTCGGAATCATGTAAAATACAAAACCACCACACAAAAGTGCAAGAAGAGACATACTACTATTCGAAACCAAGAGTAGCAAGAGAGATAATGACTGAGAAGTTTGTAGACCTAAAAGACAGAGACATACATGTACAGTGAAAGAAAAATATAAAAATAGACTTAAAGTCATTGGATAAGATTACAGTTGAAAAGAAAGTCCTTCTGTCCACAAAGCGATGGTTTGAATAGTTTAATGCAGACAGCTTCTCCGATTTTCAAATCCAGGGCAGATCGACATTGCTTGATGACACTGAAGTCACTTGTTGATGGGGGATGATCACAGATGAGGTGATGCTGTGTTATTGACGATGAAGGTGGTTGCTTGGAGCGAGGTCGTTGTTTTCCCATTAGGCACCACTTGGGAATATGCTCGTGCATACGCTTGTCCAAGGTTCTTTCTGTCTTCCCAATATAGCTTGCTCCGCAAGCACAGCGATATTTGTAAATGACCATAGGACGTTGGATGGATGGGACAGAATCTTTGGGCGCATTGCTCGCTAGTTTCCGCGTGCGGTACCATGGAACTAAGTTCACATGTGGGAGAGCTCGCTCCACAACTTTCTTCAGCTTCCTCACTTCTTGTGTCATACCTTCGCCACAATAGTCGAGGCCAAATCGTATGACTTTCTTCTTCGCTGTGGGGATTTGTGCATCGCGAAGCTGGCTGTATTTTCTGATGAACCACTTTGGATAACCATTCTTGCCAAGGATGGCTGTAAGGCGGTCTGATTCCTCTTCATACATCTCAGGAGAGCATATCTTTCTTGCGCGAACAAATAGGGTTCGGACCAGGTTGACTTTGAAATCTTTTGGGCAAAATGAATTGTAATTCACATACAAGCCAGTAAAGGTTGGTTTGCGGTAGATTGTAGTCACAATATCACTGCCACGTCGAATCAACCGTACATCGATGAAATGGTCACCACTATCTGCGCTCTGAACACTAATGCTGGAAGCATTCTGGTTATTTCTTCCTCTGTGATTCTTCCTTCTTCAGTCTTTATAATATCTGTACGTCGTTACACGTATCTCGTATAAGAATCCATGTATTCCATGTCTATTACGTGTTAATTTAGAGTCTATTAGAGAGTCTTATTTGTCTTTTTTGTATTTTTTTTTATTTTTTTCTTTTCATGTAACATGTCTTTTAGGTCTACAAACTTCTCAGTCATTATCTCTCTTGCTACTCTTGGTTTCGAATAGTAGTATGTCTCTTCTTGCACTTTTGTGTCGTGGTGTTGTATCTTACATGATTCCGAATCCAATATCCAGTTGACTGTCTTGATCACTATTCATTTTATGGTGTGACAACGATTGTATCATTCCGCCGTCAACCCTGAAAGAGTCAGCGAGCGCAGGGCAATAAAACTATTCATCATGAGTTTCGGACTTCTACATGTAATCTATAGAAAGGGTAAAGCGTCAGAAACAATGAGATCAAAAATTAATGAACATTTAAAAGGTCCTGAATCTGACGTTTGCAAACATTCTATAACACACAGCTCCCCAATCACACGAAAGTCCGTCACATGGTCAATACTATATTGAAACATGCAAAGCATGGTTCATAGAAAGAGGGTCGAAAAGAAGGAGATCAAACCAAGGCCTACCAAGATACTGCTTAATCTCATAAAATTCTGTGTAATTAAGTTTTTCCTTTTTATACTAGTGGTTTGTTCGTTGCATCATCCTCTTGATACCTCAAGTAATCCATGATATTTTTGTTAAAATTCTGTGTTAGCATATCTCAATGTCCATGCTCTATTAAGGTTTTACATTGTTCAGCAAGATGATCCGTATTGAAAGTACGGAAGGGTCTGTATCCATAGGTCCGGAGAGTCCCTGTATGGGGACCATGTGGTCAGTATTTAGTAAGGGTCCGTATTATTATGGCGTCCATTTTGAAGGTTCAAAGGAGTCCATATAGTGACTTATAGGAGAAAATGATTTAAAGCTTTATGGACCGGTTAAATGGTCCTACTATTTTCTGTTTATCTTCAGATACCTACCCATACCATACTAACCACATTCTTCACTTTCCACCACTTTACCAAGAGGACAATTTGTCTTACATTCCCTCGGTTGATTTGTCAATTTATAGAAATTACTTTGCAAAATGTTTGCAACTAACACTACCTTTTAATTTTTTCTACAGATTTGTTCAATTCTTGTGATCATTTGATAATTATGTACTTTATCCATAATGAAATCAGCTTTAGATGACCTTGTCTCTCATTTCAATTTTCAAAGGAGGTATTTTGGCAGCTTTGAAACATGTTCACAACACTACTCATATGTTCATCGGCCCCATTGTCCCAGAAAATTGTTATTTTTTATTATTCTAACAAACCTGAAGCTTGACATCCTGACAATAAGCTCAACAGCTTGACAGCAAGCTGAAGGATCTGATCACAAGCTCGACATCCTGACAATGCAGCAAACCATTGATTACAAATCCTTGTTTCACTGACATGCAGTTTGCTTGCTTGATTGAGTAATCATCAGTTTTTCCTCCATACTATTCGTAGAGAACAAAGTGGAGACGATACAATTCAAAGCAGTTACAGAATTGTGCTTCATAACAAATATTCTTTGCTCGAGGAAGACGTGACGGACATGAGCATCTGGAGGCATCACTTCTTTGCTGCATGGGAATTTCCTACATTGAAATATGGATCATTATGACGATGGAGTTTGAAATCAAAACATTTGGAATCAGATGCATTCACCTAATTATGCAATAAAAAGTCTGTTAGAAATGAAAGAACAGTGGCTGAAAACAAATTCAATTGGACGAATACGATTACTTTATTCAAGCGGAGCACATAAGCTTTTACTGAAATATCACAAACTGATGATCGAGAATTTATTGAATATTGCCTATTTATTTCAATAAGTTTGCCGCATGCGTAACATGTGGCTCGGTCAAAGGACAGCGGTCAAACTGTCCCAATATGGTCCGCTTTCAGAACAGAGTTCAAGCAGGTGCAATATGGTCTGCTTTATGAAAGTAGTCAAGCAGTCTCAATATGGTGCGCTCTCAGGACAGTAGTCAAGCAGGCGTATCAGATGTCGCGCACAGACAAATTTTAGCCCGACTTGTGAGTTATGGAGAACATATTTTTGATTCAAAATTCAAGTTGTGGTCTTCTTGAGTTTCTGCTTGGTCCTATCTTTCATGGACCTATCACAGTTACCACTCTATGTTGATTGTAAACGCCCGGTCAACATGAAGTCTAGAATGTATGCGGAAGTAACTTACCCAGAATATCACATCATTGACTGTCGTTGAGATATTTAGTTAATTAAGAGATTTGAGCAGATACAAAATTGAATGTTTTGAAGTTTAGGATGGAGATTTGAAAATAAAGGAAATTTTTTCAGGAATTTGAAAACAAGCAGGGTACAAAAATGACTGAGATGTACAGTAAGTCATTTTCAGCTTTTCTTGAATAAATAAAAATTATCAATAAAAGTAAATGCTTCATTTTTGTCATTTTCAGGACAATTTCTCACTTGTCTGTTGCGGTCAAATGTCATTTCCATGCAATATTTTAAAAAGTTAAAAGATTTCATGCAAAAAGATGAAAATGAGAACAAAAAGGAATTAACGTTGAAATCGACAACTTCATTCCTTTGTTCTTCAAGCAGACAGAGAAGATGGACGTTGTCTGTTATTTCCTTTCAGGAGAGAAGCTGCTGGTGTTCTATTTGCCCTCACAATTCACTCCGGACACCTCCGCCTGTGGTGTGGAAATCACCGGGAAGTACGAGTGGTTGGAAGCTCCCTTCGTCAAGTGTCGCCTGCCGTCCGTCCGCTCAGGCTGGATGGAGTTCGAGGACGTGTGCGCAGCCGTGAAGACGATATTCGGCGGCGCAGACATCAAGAGGATTGGGCAGTGCAGAGTTGTCCTGAGAGGAGGGAAGGAGGTGGCGGAGGTCACCTCCCCCTCTGATGACGAGGCGAAGCTGCATTTGAAAGATGTTCAGTTCTCTGACCAGGACGGAAATATTTTCATCTGGGAGGAAGCAGGAGAACCGCAGCTTGTGACAGAAATCACCGCAGGTGGGAGAGTCCTCATCTGCGGAGGTCGCAGGACGATGCTTGTCATCTTCAACCCGTGACGTCCTCCTCTTTCCGCGTCCTCCTCAGAACTCAAAACTCCTTCCACAGAAGGACTGTCACAGATGAAATCATTCTACCATTTCTGCTCAATTTTCCAAATCAATGAATCTGTTGATAAATCATTCTCCTCTTTGCTTCTATAAGACATTAATTCTATTGAATTTCAATTTCACAGCCGGAACACAAGAAATGGTGAAATGATGTCCGCATTTTTCTGAGATATTTCCTGTGAACTGAAAGCAACCATTTCTTTGACCATTCTTGCTTTGTCAGAGTTCACATGAAGTAAAAATCAAGATGTTCCGACGGCAGCTCAGATTTCAAATTCAAATGTTCAAAATTATGTTGAAAGGATAAGTCGTCTCTGATTTGTGAAGTAATTGAATCAAAATGAAGCAATGAATCAGTAGACATCAATCTTAAACGAAAAATTCCATCGAACGGTTTTGATTTGGAACTTTGAGACCGAAACTCATTTCCTGACATCGATTTGATGTTCGCTGTCTCTGATTTAGCTGATAATTATTCTATAAAGATAAAGCACGAAGTATTTGTCTCTCCATAACCGCAAGCAACTTTTATAGTCAGAAGATTATTTAGTGCTTTAAGTTGAAAATAACGCTAAAACATGCTACTTGACAATATGAAACAGACAACAAGATTTTTGATGAAATATCTGTGAAGATATTCATATAAGATAGTATGTTAGATGGTATGTTAGATGTCATGAAGATAGTATATTACAACCGTCGGTCGGTCGTGCTTGTGTGTGTCTCCGTCTGTTATTCAGTCTGTGATCTCATGGTGTCATTTATTGGTTGATTTCGGAAATATTTACATCTTTGGAATCGTGGTGTCGTCGTCCATCCTCTTCTGTGCTCTAAACTTATCTTGCTGTGATACCTACGGTGTTATTCAAGGATATTCAGTTTGCATTCTGCCTGCAATTTCTTGTGTGAGTTGTCATCATCATCATCTCTCTGCGAACATCGGGTTTTGGCGTGGTGACGTAATTCGCATGATATCGGACAGGTCGTGCACAGTAATTTCGTGTTCTCGAGTTAACTCCATCTGATCGACCAATATCATCAATTGTTACGGTGGTCTAGTGGTAAATCGTAAGCTCCTATCTTCTACGGTGGTGGGTTCGGAGCTAGATGCTACTAAGTTTTCATCTTTTAGCTGAAGTATTTTGGCGTTAGTTTTTCTTGTACCATTGCATGATGCCCCCAACTGGTACTCCAGCTCGAAGAGAAACTCGCTCAAATAGTGCCAGTAGCCAGAGTGTGTTGAGTATCAATGATGTCAAGAAGTTGTTGGATGACTGTAAGCGACAAATGTTGGATTCTTTTCAATCTGAAATACAGAAAATTACTGACATTCTCACAACGGTAAACACTCGAATGGAAAATATTGAGGCAGAGTTGAATAAATTCGATGAAACAGCTCGTCGGCATGAAGTGGAAATAAATTCACTTAAATCCAATTTGAATGAAATGATGAAGGTTGTGCCCCAAACCGTTTTACAAGAGGCTGAGGACAGAATGTTTCGGCTGAATAATGTTATCGTTTCTGGAATTCAGGAATCTGATGGCTCAATGGATGACAGAATTGTTCATGATAGTAATTGTATTGATAGGCTTCTGGATGAACTTATGGTGAAAAACGACTTGAAATCCGATGTTGTTCGGTTACAACGTGTTGGTCGTTCAAAAGATGGTAAACCGAGGATGTTGCGTATTGTATTCAATAACATACATTCAAAAATAACACTTTTACAACGAGCAAAGTCCTTGAGAAATTCGCATGACTTTAAAGGCATCTTCATAAATCCCGATCGAACGCGAATTCAAACAATGGAGCATCGCAAATTGCTCGACGAATTGGCTGATCGCAGGAGGCAGGGGGAGAACGTTGCCTTGTATAGAGGACGTATAGTTTCTCGATCTAATATCAATTCGAATACAAATAATAGAAATTTTTACTAAATGGTCTTAGCGTCCCTAGCAGAGTTAGTTCTTTCCCAAGTATTGTGTTATTGAATGCGCGTTCAATTTTTCGGAAGATTGATGAACTTTCAGTATATGTTTCTTCGATATCTCCAGGCTTCATTTTTGTTACCGAATCTTGGTTGCACTCAGGAATTTCGGATGATTTAGTGGCACTGAGAGACTATAATTTCTATCGTTGTGACAGGATCGGTCGAGTCGGTGGCGGAGTTTGTGCCTGGATAAAAGCTGATTTGAGTTTCCAGGCTGTTAGTTGCCAATGTCCTGGTACCATAGAATTTCTCGCTTTCAAATCTCATCAACTGAATTTATTTATTGCTTGTGTGTATATACCTCCTAACTTGAGAGTTAATGATTTGAATATTATTAATGAATTTATTATGGAAATGTTGGATAATGAATTAGACGCAAATCCGGACCTTAATCTCATTATTTGTGGTGACTTTAATTCATTTGACTCTGTATCAGTTTTTGAGGAACAATTCTCCTTGACAAATGCTGTGAAAGTTCCTACTCGGCAAAACGCTATATTGGACCAAATTTGGTTGAGTGAATTGTTGAGAGAGCGTTTCTATGGTGATGCGTCTATCGGTCCTCCATTGGGTTCTTCAGATCACAACACTATCGTTTTATTTGGTGAATCAACTGCTATAAACACGAAACGTATTGTCAAAGTGTGGGACTTCAGGAAATCAAACATTGAGGATTTTCTTTTCCTTCTTTCGATTACGGATTTTTCATGTGTTACAGATAATGTCTCGGTAGATGATATGTGTGATATGTTCTACCATATTCTGCACACCGCCATGACTTTTATTCCGTCCACCTACGTTACACTGTCTGACAGTGATAAACCCTGGATCACTCCTACACTCAAGGTTATGATCAACGAAAGATGGCGTGCTTTTCGAAATAAACAGTGGGGCAAATATGAACATTATAAAACGAAAGTAAGGTATGAAATTATGAAGTCCAAGAAGATCTGGTGTCAGTGTCAAATGGAATCTGCCAGGAATGTTTGGTAGGTGGTCGATGAGGTACGTGGTAAAGCGTCTTACGATGCCTTTCGACATCTGAAGCAATTATATGGTAGTGATGAAGGTGTTCTTAATGCTATTCATGATGAACTTTCCAAGAACTTTAATTATGGTACGAATATCGGTCAGCATTCCATCTTCAATGAGCCTTGGAGGTTAAATTCAAGTGTCGCCGGTGTGAGTCAAGCGTTATCCCGTATTTCTTTGAAGAAGTCTATGGGCAGTGATGGCATCCCAAACCGACTCCTTAAGGATGGCGCTGACTGGATTTCTTTTCCTCTGCATCATATTTATCAAACATCCGTTGATACTAGAACCTATCCGATGTGTTGGAAACGCGCGGACGTGGTACCAGTTCCGAAGTGTCGTAACCCAGGTGCAAAAGATTTTCGTCTTATTGCGATAACTCCGGTTGTCAGTAAAATTTTTGAAAGGCTCGTCCTTGATTCTGTGACTTCAGAAATTTCCGGTCTATACGGGCCGTCACAGCACGCATTTCGTAAATTTGGTTCAACAACCAGTGCTTTGATAAGCATTCACGATGCTGTCACTTCATATCTTGACATGAACGATACCAGAGCTGTGAGATTGACTTGCCTTGATTTCACGAAAGCGTTTGACAAATTGGGTCACAATTGTCTATTAAATCACCTGTTGGACAATCATGTTAATCGCGGTTTCCTTCTGTGGTTGAAAAGCTATTTGTGTGACAGATCCCAGAGGCTAAAGCTAAATGGTTCCTATGGACCAAGTTTATTTGTACCTTCTGGCATACCCCAGGGTTCTATACTTGGGCCTTCGTTGTTCGCGGCCTTTATGGGGTCACTCAGTGTTTCGTCCGATGCATCCTTAATTGTCTATGCTGACGATATAACCCTTGTAGAATGTCTGTCTACTGAAAATGATCCTAATAATTTGTCTCAAATCTATAATTGCATTTTTGGAGCATGAAATGTCTTTAAATTTGGATAAATCTGTGCAGATGATTTTTCATCGTGGTGAGCCTTTTCCCGCTGCGTATGATTGCATAAAGTCTGTCGATGCTGTTAAGATCCTAGGTGTTCACTGGACTTGTAATTTAACCTGGAATACGCATTTCAATAAGATTTTGAAAGTTGCCGCTCAACGCATGTATGTTATAAGAATGCTAAAACCTCTTATTCCCGTGAGACAACTTATCACTGTGTATCATTCCTTAATTACTAGTCTGCTACTTTACTGTGCCCCCTTATTTATTTTTGTACCACGTTGTATTGAAGCCAAACTTCAACGATTTCAAAATCGTGCCCATAGAACTATTTGTGGTAAATCATGTGATTGTGGTAATTTTCCTCTTCTTGTCAATATTAGAAGAACACGTGCTACCAAATTTTTTAACATTTGTGAATTTCATGACGAGCATCCACTGCATCCGTTGATTCCTCTTCGTTTGCCCCGTACTAATCATTTATGTATCCCTAGTGTGAAGACATCACGTAGACTCCACTCATTCATTCCTTGGATGTGTGTCCTTTTAAATGAATATTCCAGCTGAATTATTACGTAAATTCCTAGTTTGTGTAGTCAATTCATACATGCATGCATCTTCCAAGATGTGTTATTGATTCAATGACAGTATTTTTGCTATTATTTTCTGTGTCTCTTTCTGTAATTTTACGATTTTCAATATTTGAATAAACGCTTACTTACTTAATTACTTACTTAAGATGGATTGCCTACGCTTCAGCAATCTTCAGTGTTGACATGATCACAGATGTTTTCAATATATGTCAACACTTTTGATAAGAATGCAGCCACGATTCTATTGCCACTTTGACATTTGAGGTTAATGAGTCACATACGACGAAATTATCAGTAGTACGTTTGCAGCGTGAATGTTCGACAGAAACTAAAATAACAAGTGCAGAGATGCCGGAACGAATTTTGGGCAAGGGGGCAAGAATGTTGAAGAAGGGCACATACTGAAATAAATTTTCAATATGAAGTACATGTAGCTCAAACTACTTAAGTCTTCCACACATACAGACCAAGAGCAATAGTGTTCGGCACGAGCAGCTACTCGAGTAGACCTACTCACTTTCAATGTGTTACTCGAGTAGTGATTCCGAGATCTCGAAACAAAATAATTATGTGAAAGCTTTCACAAGTAATTGCTTTGACAGGAATTCACTAAGCAATAAATTCTCTTCAACTTATTTAATTGTTTTCTTCATGAAAAAGTAATAATTCTTAGATACAATGTACAGCAAAGCAAGCTATCACTACATGTACAATATCATACCGATCAGAGAATGTGAAAATTTCTATTCGCTATTATTCAGATCGGTGATTACCTATTCCGTTTCACTGAAACTTTCAGCATTAGACAAAACGATTGAAAGTACCACACCGTAAAGTGTCACCTCCTAAAAACGAAGAAACCTGCACCCTAAAGCGCGAGACACTAGAATTTTAGGAGGTTGCGTGAAATAGAATGTTGACATACTAAAAAGAACAATAACCCTAGTGCGCTAGCCTCCTAAAACAATTTGCTACGTTTTATTAAATTTATTTAACTAAAACAATTTATTAGTTACAAATAGTGTCTTGTTTTATTGTGTGATTTAGGAGGTGCTGGTTTAGAGTGCACGTGTTTAGATAAAATTATTCTTTAAATCTGCTATCATTAGTTATCTCAATAACTCATGGCAAACAGAAAGACAAAACATGTTAAGTATTAAGAGAATGATCATATCACTTACGTGGGGAGACTTGGCTGTTGAGAGCTCGTCTACTAAACTTGACAGCATGCAAAATTGAAGCTCGACTTTAATCGTGAAAAAATTCTGCGTGTGATTTGCATTTGCCGCGCCTTCACACAAACATGCATTGTTCAGTGTCCATAAATATTGTTGATAAACAAGATATTCAATCATGCAGTGGTATGTTCCATAAACATTCATGAATGAAGCAATGAAGCTTAGTTGATTTTATCTCACCAGAAAATGAGCATGTATACAGAAGATTGTTCATTATTTGTTATACCAGATAAAAACTCTAGTTATCTCAATGAATTATGTTGGACGGTAAATTGCCAAAACAAAATCTATAGTTGACCAATTGGCAATAATTTCATAATGACAGCGAGGCAGTGAAGAGGAAAAACTTTTGTAAAAAGTGCGTAAAAGGTTGATAGGCCTTCTATAATCGATCTTACTGGAGAACATGAATTAGTAGGTCTACGTAAGTTATGTAGTTTAAGAATATGTAATTATGCTTTTTGTAGAGCTGCATCTCAGCTTATAAAATAGTGTATTGAATATTGTATACATTGATATTTCATTCTAGTGGGCTACTCGAGTAATACTCTAATAGTGGCCATTCGAGTAATGCCGAACACTAATCTGTAGTATGGACGGACATTCCAATCGTTTGCTAATCTGTTTTTGAATTCCTGCCATCCCTTTCGGAAACGGGAAGCCTTGATTTTCGTCTCTTGTAGAAGGTGAGGCCTCAATTGCAAGCTACGTAAGAAGATGATTCAGAGAGTTGTAATTCCGAGAAAAACGACTCAGTGCGCACGTAATTCTGTTTTATGGGTGTATAAAGCAGCATGCATCGCCTGGAGGATTTATTGTATTATATACAATGCCTATTATACATGTAGACATAAGGCATTCTGACAAGTGATTATAAGCTCTGTTCTATGCTTTTTGTTATTGATGAACAGAATTACTAACTATTCATTCTCAAAAATTGCCTATTAACTAAAATTGTCTAAACGGCGGTGATAACGTTCAACCCGTGATCTTTAAGTGTAAGGATCTATGAGTGTACATAAGCATGTAATCATGCTTTCGAGTTACTTTGTTGATTGATATGCTATCTTGTCAATTGAAAAAACTTAGAAACACTAGAGACTCTTGGAATCTGCTGCAATTTTCAATACCAAAATAAGGTAACTAGCTGCCTGTTTATTCAAAATTAATTCGCCATTTCTGAAAAACGTTTGAGCAAAGAAGATAATTCTTTCATCAGAAATACTTCAATGAAAAGGAAAGAAGAACACTACTAATCTAAAGTAAAATCTCGAAAACAATTGTAGCATAAGTATACTTTTGATCAAGGTCACCTTTGTCCCCCTTCGCCCACCGTTCCGGCATCGCTGAATAAGTCGAACATTTAAATGATGAATAGAAGATGGTTGTGAATTCATCAACAGGGATGAATACGAAGAGGTGCATGACGATAACTGCAATAAAACTCTTTAACGTGCCTTGTAAATGACTCAAAAACTTAATATTGCATGGAATTATAAACTTTGTGAATGTTCAACACGAAAATTCATTCCGCTATACTTATTGCCGCAGTGGCTAAGTAGTTGTGTTTTGGATTCATCTCATCCGCTTCCACAGGTTTAAAGAGAGACGCTGGTGAAGTGATGATTGACAAAGGAAGATTCCCGACAATCTATAGGCCTGCAAAGTAAAGAAGAATAGAAACACTCAAATTGTTGAATCCAAAAAGGATCTTACTAAAGCATATTATATATGTATAAAATGACGCATCGCAGTTCTCAACATGATTTTAGATGACTCGAAATTGCGTCTTCCAGCGAAACATCAAGATGCGTGTTCGATGAATTATTGACAAAGTCACTGACGTCTAGGGACTCTTTAAATATTTTCGGACATTTTAAATAGATATGCAAATGAAAGTAAGAATTATTGTCATTACTTTGCAATATATTGCAAGATGTCACCTCTGGCATTCCACAGGGCTCAAAACTCGGAACGTTTTTGTGCTGCGTTGCAGCCAGCTCTTATGATTTTGACTATTGTGATTGCCGTTTGATTAAATGTGCTAACGATGCTACGCTTTGTCTACTGTTGTATAAGCAATGGTGATGATGATCATATTCATCGCAACCATCGTGCCCTCATTGATTTCTCAAATTCGATCGAACTGAAATTGAGTTTTGATAAGTGCAAATGTCTTACAGTGACCAAAATGTGTGCGTCTATCGGAGCTGTTGCTGTCCCCTGTGTTCATTCAGTGAATTCTTTGTGCATCTTGGGTGTTTATTTTAATGATGAAGATACATGGTCACAACACATTGACCAAATTGTAAAGTGCTTCTAACAGACTTACTGCTTTTCGTATTCTTCGCCCGGTTCTATCAGATGACGATCTTAAGACTGGTTACTTCATTTACATTCGCTCCATCATAGAGTATTGTGATCCGGCTTTTGTTGGCTTGTCATCAACAGATCGCCTTCAAAAACGTTTCCATAAAGTTTTATGCGGTTCAAATTGTAATGATGAATGCTTCCCCGCACTTAGTGATCGTCGAATTGCGTTGTCTTTGACATTTTTGCGAGACATTATGAATTATGAACATATCATGAACGACTCACTTCCCGATTTATCCTCTTCTAGTCGATCTTTGCTTCGACCGGAGTAATTCTTTGATTTTGTATGTATGTTCTTTTTTTAATTCTGCATGTAAACGATGCCTTCTCGCACTGTGCTGATCGATTATCATTCTGTCATGAAGAAACGCTTATATTATTATTGTCAATGTTGCTCGATGTTTTAGCAATGCTTCCCAAAAAATGGAAATTGAATAATAAGAGTTAATAGAAATGCAATCAAGAGATAGAAAGTTGATGGTGTGTGGATTCTTGCCTTTGAATTCAAAACAACAAACGAATATCACAAAGAAACAGTCAGAGATGACTTTGTCAGTAAACAATTATTTTATATCTACACTGCCAACCAAAGAGAATCTTTTCTGATGATCCAGTCACTTCAACATTTGCAATGCCACTCAGTGAATACACAACAAGACGCTCAATCTCTTTCAAAGTTAACTCCCTGGCCATGTGCTGGCTCTGACAATGTTCAAATAGACGTAAAACAGCTCAACGGGCTCAGAAGCAGCAGAAATGATAGATAGACTTTTGATGAAGTTGATGAGGATGTGAGAATTGAGATTTTCATCATCACAAAGTTTAAAGTTTCAACATTCAAACAACAATTAGCTGTTCAGTTATTCAGTGGAATTATCATATCTCAAATCTCATTTTCTGCTGACGTTCTTGTAATTAACAAGCTTTTGTTGACTTTACTGCTGCGGTTCTGATCGGTTCTGACGCTTACACCGGCGCCAAAGCTTCCAATTGTCATGATCACTGACTTTCCTGTATTTGAGAAATATAGAATGCCATCCATGTAAAGCAGTCAAATCAGCACCTGCAAAGACGAGAGAAAGTTGTTCATTTCAATATAGAACACTGCAGGGAACACTGAACGGTGAAGTATAATGACAAGTTCAATGTAATTGTTAAAGCATGGATAGTTCCCTCTGACGATTCCTCATTTTTCAATTCGCTTACTTGTCATGCTTCTCTCATTGGCTGTTCATGATTTCTTGTCGATTGTCGTCTCATTTAGTCTCCAGAACTGGAATGTTGTTGACATTGAGGTCAATGTTCTCATTGTTCTTAAATCAACGTCCGGATGAAAGTCCATGTTTCATCACCTGACATTCAATCGAATTCCCGTGCTTAAATTTCAATTGTTTTTGAAGCTATTTGGAATTCATGAGTGCAAAATTATCGACAATTTGATGTAAAAATGATTCAGCTATCGTCAAAAGTCTGACTGTTTCATCGTTAATGTCTTACATGCAGACAACTGTGCGCAATATTTCATTTCTCGTGTCATTTATTCTAATGGAAAAATAAATCTGTTGTATTGATCAGCTGCGTTGACGAATGGGCAAAACAGAACATTTATCACATTTTGTAATCTGCCTCATTGCATTGTATCTTAGTGTGTGTTTTATAAATCTGTATATTGATTTGTATCTATAATAAAGATGAAATTAAAGATCATTTCAAATGGATTATGACTTTTACAATGAAATTCAATTGATGTGGTCAGTACAATATTTAAAATGGTCAAATTTGAGAAATATATCTTAAAACCCATAGAGGGCTCTGAAATTCGCACGCAAACTTTCGTTATCATAGAAAGTACGAGATTCAAGAATCATTAATTTCTAGTTGAACCGAGTGTGCTCAGAGTCGATTGACAGTTGTGTTGAATATGAAAAATATCAGCAATCACAAAATCTAAATCGATTATCATTGAAATTAACAGAGTAATTCATTATTCATTTTTTTCATAGTTCGTCCGTACGGGAGGTTAGTCATAATCAGAGTCAACCGTTTTCCGCGCTGATTTTTTAAAAAATCCGCGTTGTTTTTCCGCGTTAAAATATGAAAATTCCGCGCGGTTAATAAGCCCATATTTTCTTGGCCAAACAAAAAGAAATTCATGAAACTCGTCATCAAAACAATTTAATTCAACAAATTACATTTTCTTCAAAATGATGATTATGTGATGGTGAAAATCAATTCTTTGGGTGAGAACAATTGCTCGAAACAACAAAAAAAATGTAAAATAACTCAGTGGCTTACTGCAGCTTTCAAAAGCCCCTCCAAATTTTCACATGTAAGCGAATGACGCTTTGATGTCAACACCAACTTGACCAAGTTGAAGCTTCGTTCTTGCAATTGAACGATATAAATCCTATTCAACTTTGGTGCAACCATCCATTTTTAGTTTATCCTTCACGCTTGAGAAGTCGCCATCAAATAGTGAAATTTGAGATGGATCGAGTAATCGTATTGATTTTAGAAAATTTAAACCAGGTTGTTTTGTTCCAAGATATTCATCCAGTTTCGAGGAGGCAGAAAGATGACCTTCTCCACAATCATCCGATTCAGATTCTGATGCAGAAGCATTAAGCTGTATGTCCAGTTCTTTCAGAATGTTGTAGGCAGAATATATTTTCGCATCGTTGGATTGACAAGCATCTAATACCCCAATGATTTTCTCACATTGTCACATTCTCACATTGTTCTGCAAGAGCTTTCGTGTCACCTTCTTCCCTTCGTTCTTTTTCGATGAATTTCTGATACAAATGAATAAAGTTGACATGATAGCGAACTGCAGCAAACCAAGTATTCCATCTCGCAACGATTGGATTTGGAGGACATGTTGGATTTTCAACGTTACAAGACCTCAGAAAAGACAAAAAACGATTTCGAATCTGAAGCTCTTTGGAAAGTCAAGAAAGTTCTGAAGATGGAGCTGATAAGACATGACATATCATTCCTCAGGAAAAGGTCCACCATCATCAATCAAGACATATCCTACGAGTACCTCAACATCGTCAGACATCCTATGGAGATGGAAAAGAAGAAAAACATCTTAAACTTAGTAGAAGGAATGGTCAACCACGAGGAAGCAATTATCTACGACCGACATTACAATAAGTGGTCTTGGTGGACGAAGAAGACTTTTCCTGTACGTAGGAGTTCCTATGTTTTGAAGAACAAGTGCTGGTTTTTCTTTCATTATGAAGATACTTTGTGGTTCAGTAGGGGTAACTCATCTCCTCAAAACTATGACAATTGCGATAGTAATCGCTTAACTAATCAAGCAAATATTCCGATCCCTAGTGACATAAATAATTTTTTGAGTAAAGGTCCGAGGTATCGTTTGCCCCATAACATTGATAAAGATTTCGTAAATGATAATGAGATTATGATTGATAGTTTAGCGTATAAACTGAGATGGTCTCATCACTTCAACAGTAATGATACAAGTAATGACAATAAGCTAAATATACCGTTTGAGAAAAATACGGTTAACTTACCACCTCGTATGACAGATGAAAAAGAAGACAATTTGAAATTGTTTGAAATTGAAGCTAAACGTACTTTACGCGAAGAGGCTAAAAATATTAGAAACAATACATAATATAAATATTCTAACCGAATTAATCGAAAGACAAATACTTTCCTCAAAAACAATAATTTGGTTATTGTTCCGACTGATAAGTCGAACCGCATAGTCATAAGTAATGAAAACAGTATAACTGAACGTACCGAAAATTTACTTAAAGATACAAAAACCTATAGTCTTCGTAACAAATCAAAAGCATCATCCATTGAAAATCAAGCTAACCGATTAGTTCGCGGAAAATGTAGTAAATTACAAAGAATTAATCATGAAAAATTACTGACTTCCGGTAATCATCCGGCCGCTTTTCAAATTAATATAAAAGATCACAAGGAAAAGGTGAATGGATTCTATCCTTTACGCCCAATAGCATCAACAATAAATACCCCTACCCAAAAAGTAGATTGGCTTGCCAGCATTCTATTAAATCAATTAGAAAATTTGTACCATCACATTTGGATAGCACCAATGCATTTGATTGAATGTCTTAGAAATAACAACGATAAGTTAAATAACGCGGATAATTGTGTCTTTATCTCCATAGATGTAATTAATCTGTATCCAAGTATTCCAATTGAAGATGGTGTGAAAGTTGTAGAAGATTTCGCGAGACAATACTGGAGTAGCATTGATAATTATGGATTAAATGTTGAGGATTTGATCGATTTTCTTAAATTTATAGCTTACAACTATGAAATAACGTATAACCAAAAAACATATTTACAAATAAAAGGTTGTCCTATGGGAACACATTTTTCCCCGCCGTTTTCCATAATTTATATGAACAACATAGAGAATAAAGCGCTCGATATATTAAAAACAAAACATAGCATTGTCCCAGCCATCTTTAAAAGATACATTGATGATATCATCATGGGACCATTTCCGAAAAATAAAGATACGATGAAGATAATCCTCGATACTTTTAACTCTGTAAACAGTGATATTCAATTCACTTCAGAAACCCCCGATACCGATTATCTTGATTTTCTGGACATTAGTATATCCGTTAAAAACAAACTGAGATACAAATGGTACAGCAAGCCGTGCCATTCAGGCATTAGCTTAAGAAAAGACAGTTGGCTCCCCAACTATGTAAAAGATAATTTTGTTAGTAATAGTTTTCGGTATGTTGAAGACAGATGTTCTGATACATTTGATACGTTCAAAGCGCAACAAATTATGAAAAATAGGCTAGAAAGTAATGGGATCCATGTTGATAATGTGGATAGTTATAAAAATGATAAAATTAACGCAAGTAATAACGGAAGAAATAACGACGTTAATCTCTCCCTTGACTACGTGGGTGAAAGTTTTTTAAGAAAAATCAATAAAGTAAAAAATAAGTATAGTATACCTGTACGCATCACATCAAAACCTGGTAAAAAATTAGCAACAGCATTTAAAAGAAAATCTAATAATGAGTGTACTTGCAATATTTGCTTGACAATCGGCCCAAAATTTAACTGTAAGCATAAATATGTAGTTTATGAATTCTCTTGCAATCGCTGCCAGAAGAAGTACATAGGTCAAACATGTCGACCTTTCAGAACTAGATTCAACGAACACCAACGTAGTTTAAAGAATCGAGATACAAAAAGTGCATTAACTGAACATAACATAAACATCATAACATTGATGATTTTAGTTTATTTTGGACAAGCAAAACTCGGCGATTACTACTAGGATGGCTGAATCACGTAACATTGCATCGAAAATGCCGCTATTGAACAGTAGACATCATGAGCTGACATGATGAGTTGCACTGACTGGTCTACTGATTTGTTGTATATAAACCTACCTTTTAACACTTGTGTCATATAATAAGCCCTTGAGACTGTCGGATTGACGAAACGCGTCGGGTGATTTGTTGAAAATTTTTTAAATAGATTTACGTCAAACAAAGGGAGCGATTATTTTTTTTTCAAGCAATTATTATTCATTTTCTTTTTCCCGCAATCAATCATTTTGGTTGTCATTTTGGATAATAATTGTAAAGTTTCGCTTAGATTGCGCTCTGATTTAAACGATACAAGTCGCCATTCATTTCTTTTCTTCTTTCTGGTGAAGGATGTACTTCACTGAGTACTGAGAAGAAAGAAAGTTGAAAAGTTGAGGCATGTTGCATCCAGGTGCCGTGATCTACCGTAGACATTACATACAGAATGATCCGCATTGATAATTGATATGGCATTGCGCATGCAACACGGTATATGGTACACATCGGCCGTACTGATAACGAACTACATAAAGGGAGTTCCCTCTAGCTACAGGTCATAAATCTAAGTACAGGAAATTTGGTATTAAACTACTACGAGGAAAATCGATGTCGAAGCGAGAGACCGATGACACGCCGATATCTATGGAAAACTATTACCGAAGCTATTTCCACGATGACACGCTGATCGATGATCGATGTAATCCACAGAATGAATTGGAACACAATAGAGATTCCACAAAGAATGGGAATTCCAACGCTGAAAACCGCTGACAGCAATCGAGTGAAGACACTATTTGAATATCACTCAGCACTCAGAGAGAAAACCCAACGATTATTCGTGAAATCCAACTAGAACAAAGCGGATATCATAACTAAACTCAGGAAAATGAGACGAAGCGATTAGTACCAAACACGACGGGCAACACCTCCTAGGAATCATCAATATCATGCAAAATGCGATCAATACACCGGAGAGCTGCACAGTGTACAACCGACCACCACGAGGTGAAATACGTTTCACCAAATAAGCAGAATAAGTTTCACCTGACGATAATTTCCTCTGACTTCAGGTAAAAATGACCGTGAAAGTCTACCCAAACATACGTAAGTGCAGGTAAGAAAAAATACGGTGATGGAAACCGACTCCCAGTTGTCATCTGTTTAACATGATGAAATTTTAACAACAAAGTACGAAATGTCTGAGAAAGCGATGTATCTTTTGCCACCCTGTAAATTAAAATTTCTGCCTCATATCTCGTAGATAGGATTTTCTGGATCCTTTTCTTATAAATGTTGGATTCTTTAAAATGGAATTCGATTCAATTTCTTTAATTAATGATACTCACTGGTACTCAGGGGAATAAATGTTATCTACAGCAATGTTTTGGTAATGAAATTATTGTATTAGGCTTGAATAAAATGTTATTATCCCCACCAAACCGGCCGGATAGGATGCGCAAAAACATTATCATCTGAATATGCATATGCCAGCATGTACCGGTACATGAAATCATGTTTGATGATCTGGTGCCATTCCGCTTTATGGATCGCATTTATTAACACTAATTCTTGTCTGCATAATCTGAATGAATATGCAGCATGCATAAGAATACCAAATTTTAAAACCCTAAACACTTACCTTTCTTAAAAATGAAACAGTTAAAAGATTTTTGTGATGCAATAAATTCGATAATAGCCTTTAATATTTGAACTTATATATATCAAAGATTTTTCTTGTAAAATAGAAAACTAAAAGCATTGCTGCCAAATCTTAAAATTCACTTGGTAGCCTACATACAACAGAGATCCTGCACCGAATTGTCGACTGGTCAGCTTGTTTTAGGATAAAGTTTTTGAGCATCAGAACATTTGATTTGGGATACTATAGGTATTAAGTAGCTATTCGAGTTATTTAAGGATTTGGCAGCAAAGCTATTGCTAGGTTTCCATCTTCTGCTATATATGCTGCTATAACGTAACTACGATACTATACTTTGATGATTTTCTGCTTCTTCTGCTCAGTATTTCAAATATTAGTCAGATTCACAAGCGCATAACACACGCAAATGTTGCTTATTACATCGATTTAAGTAATTCTGATTTATAGCTTCGGAGAAATTCAGCCTGACATAACACCCGATCTCAAAATTTTAGATACTTACTAATAAAGACAGAAAGAATTTCCTCACGTGCAGCCATGAGTCTGTTTCTCAGTCATTGTCTAATTAATCAACACAGAATGCGACTATATGAAGTATAGAATAAAATATCATCGCGGATCGGATGAATCGATTTAGAATTTTAGACAGTCATATTCGACTATCCGATTCGTTTATCTAAGATTTCCGATTCGGAAGTGAACAATTGGGTCAACCTTTGATGCCAACAAAAGTCGCAAATTAGAGGTTCAAAGTTGGTCTTTTGCTTGACCTTTTAGTGGACCAAATCGAACAATATTTTGAAAAAATTGAACAAATCTTTTGAGTAGTTTGAAAAAGAGCATTTTTAAATTTTTTCATAAAACATTCTGCAAACAATGGTTTTAATTTTTTGGACATACCATGTAAGCACTCTTGAGAAATATCAATCTTGCAAATTTTCATCGAGCTATTCCCGAGAAAATTCAAATTTTGAGCTTAAGTAGTATAAATATTCATTATTTTTTACTTTGATAGAAATATCTATGGTAAATCTGTCCGCATCTGTGAATATACTCTACCTTATGTAAGTACACTGAAAAAAAGTCGAACTTTCCTACATATTTTTTATCAAACTTTCCTCGAGAAAATTCAAATTTTAAATCTCTAATTAGTTCCTTTTTATTAGATGAATATTTCTTATTATGATAGAATTTGAACTATCCCATACCAAATAATACCTTTTCAAGCAGAAATGAATGGCAAATGCCGCTTTTGCAGATGAAAAACGAAACTTTTATTACAATTTGAAAGTGTGGTGTATAAGCAGAAGTGCGGACTGTGAAAAGGTGCACAAGGTGGCCATAAAGTCGCGCACCAAAGTTTATCTAACATACGTCCAAACTTCAAGCTTCAATCATACTATTATAGAAATTCCTAGTTTCGTCGTGCGCATGTGGAGTATACTTCGTTCTCTTAACTTCATGAATGAACATTATTTGGTGCAGATGATCGCGCGACTGCCAAAATGAGTATTACTCTGAAAAAAGCGAAGGAGTCAAGATAAATGGAAGCTACATTGGCTTTTTAATCACAGCCAGCGAGCATGTCCTTGTCAATTGAACACAGAGTTGAAATTATCTTACTTTATGGGCGAGAAGGTGCGACAAACTGGTCTGTTGCTGAAACGCTCAATTCAAAGCATGAAGGAATGAATGTTAGTCACACGGCAGTTGGTCGTTTACTTGCGAAGTTCAAAGAAACTGACGTTCACGACAAAGAGCTATGTGGACGTCCAAGAGTATCTGATGCGGCACGAACACTCATTCTCGATAAAATTGAGCAAAGTCCAAAAAAATCCATGCGTAGATCATCTCGCGAAATCAACGTTACACGCTCACGATGCAGAAGATACTCAAAGAATAACTTTTCATCCATAAAAACTTCAGATTCTCCAAAAACTGTACGAAGACGATCCTGACCGATATATGGAAATGTCAACATGGTTTAAAAACCCATTGGATGAAGATCCTGACATGGTGCATCGGAAAGTGCTCTATAGTGATGAAGCCAACTTTTATCTCAATGGTGAAGTGAATAAAGAAAATTGCCGATATTATGCGTGGGAGAATCCCCATTGGATGCAACCCACAAAAGAACAGTGGTGCGTAACTAATGGTCTGGTGCGGTCTGTGGAAAGACCGTGTTTTATGGCCATTCCTTTTGACTCCACGCTCGACGGCAACAAGTACCTCACAATGTCATCCCTCACTTAGACTCAATTGGAGAAAGACGACCTGAGTGTTTCATGCAGGATATGAACGCCTCCGCACTATGCCTTGATAGTGTGTGGCTGGCTGGATTAAAAACTTCGTTCATTGGATTGATCGAAGGGGAACAGTCGAATGGGCTGCTCGATTCCCCGACCTGAATCCTATGGATTACTTCTTTTGGGATACGCTAAACACATAGTATATTCCGTGCGCATGAATGACCTGGATCCTTTGCGAACTCGAATTCGTGATGCTTGTCAGGAAATTGTCGGTGATTCAGATTTCCTGAATCGAGTGTTCCATAACTTTCACCATCGACTCAATTTATGTGTGGCTGCTGGTGGGCAGCATTTTGAACATTTGTGAATACCTAGAAGCAGTGTATAATTTTCTTAATTTTATTGGTCACAATTATGCATTTTTCTCCTTTAAAAGTCATTTAACAGTTAAAAGACAACACGGGGTGCAAATGCACCCCGTTGACTTTCATTACGCTCCTAATCAAATTGATAAAACATTACAGCTCAAATATTTCTTGACTTTTCATTACTTTGATAGATATTTATTGTGTTAGATTGTTGAAATCGCTGCATTTCTAATTTGCCATTTATCATAAATTTTATGGTAAACGATATTATGGGGTGCTTTTGCCCCCAATGATAAAACGAAGTTAAAGCTTGCTTGAAATCGAAATAGGATCCGTCCTTGAAATTGTTATTTCTAGACAATTAGCATGCGTGTTCTGATAGTCCAATACGATGGTCTGAAACACGGCTGTGTCTCGACCAATGAAAATCGTTGGGAAAATTACTTACTTCTACAAGCACCGATCAATTCTACTTATCAATCTGACTGCGATGGCACGAAGGCAGCTACCTGTCGATAGAGCATCACGCCAGAATTGTTTGAATTTGCTTTACGCCGAAGTTGACGAAGACGATGATTTATTTGTCGCGGACACGGAGTACGATTTAGTCAGGGCTGAAGATTCCATCCCAATCCAAGGAACATCTGACGATGATGATATATCATTTGATCCTGATGATGACGAGAGTCTTTCTGTATCTGATTTGATTTCCTACACTGATGATAACGATGATGAAAGTGACAATGATCAGGAAACAGCTGGGCAAAATCTCAAATCATCAGATGGACACGAGTGGACGACAATTTCAGAAGTCAGACAAGGACGTTCAGCAGCCAGAAACATTTTTCGAGAAAGGAGTGGATTTCGAACTGGTTTACATCCTCGCACGAGAGTTGAATCCTTCCTCGTTTTCACTGAGACAGTTTTAGAAGAGACATTGCGACACACTAACAAACAAGGCCAATTCCTGGCTAGAAATCGTGGATTTGTATGGAGGCCATGTACCATGAATGAGCTACAAGCTTTTATAGGTCTTCATCTTATAGCTGGTGCTTATAAAGCTCATCACCGAGACGCACGCGAGTTATTCAGTTCACGCGATGGTATTAGTCTTTT